>BSBM01001346.1:16692500-16710000 GCA_027924585.1 Larix kaempferi
CATATTAAAGATGCGAATTTTGAAATCAATAATTTCCTTTACAGGTATATATTTCGCATCCGATAAATTTTGTGCATTGGAGTGTAGAGCTATATTCTAGCCGCCCCTGTGGGAAATTATTGTCTATTTGAATTAGGTCATTTGGAAACCATGGAAGCAAGTAATCGAAATTCCCATAACGATGGCATGAGACAACGGGTGCTCAGACTTATGAGAAGTGTAGAACCAGAATTAAATGGAGGTATCATTCCTCCTCTTCTACAAAGCTCAGCACTGGCTATGGCTACACCAATCGAAACACGCAGAATTGAACACCATCTGGTGTCGAGTCTGACAGTGACAGTTTATACGGAGGTTATATTTCGAGTGGAACGTACCTCTCACCATATACTGCTTCCAGAATTAGAAAGTTTATCGGAGAATATTAATATACGTGAATTAGATGATCGATGGCGTGGAGAGGAGGTTCGTCGTTCGAGAATCGATGAAAGCGAAAATTACGAGAGTGAAGATTATCTGACAACATTTCAATTTCCAGAAAATATAATTGTTGTTCGAACCATACAAGATGTCCGCGACCCACTCAATTATTGCTTTCTAACTCAGATTATATGGAATTCCAGATTCACATGGCGACAGATGAAACAACATATAGAGGACAATACGTATAACTTCGATTTCAGATCTGAAATTATCATTCTTGGCTTCAGCAGGGTAAGACTCCGAAGAGTAATTAGTAGGCCTACGCAACAAGAGGAGATACCTAATAGTCTTCGTGCAGCAGTTGATGGGTTACCAGAAGTTAAGATTTGCAATGAAAGTGAAAACAGTGATGGAGAGATCTGCCCAATTTGCCATGAAACGTTTTCCACGGTGGAGCCTGCAAAGCAATTGCCATGCAAACATCACTACCATTCACAGTGCATTATCTTGTGGTTTCGCCAAAAACAGTCGTGCCCAACCTGCAGAAATGAGCCTGTGCTGCTCAACTTGAACAACGCGTAATTTTATGGGTTAGTTTGATTAGTAAAATGTTTTTCCGGGAAACCTTAATTATAGATATCGTAAATAGTGAAAGCAAAGTAGAATATGTTCAATAATTTTATGTATTAGTTTGATTAGTAAAATGTTTTTTGTGTGGAACATATATATATTAATTATAAAATGTAGTATCATCTTTTCCTCTTAAAATTTTGAAATACTAAGAAGAAAATCCATTACCACCAAATCGACGTGCTCGTGTAAATCAACCTATTAGTTATGATTGCAAACCTTAGTAATGCGCATAAGGCTCAATGATTCTAGCTATCCTTTTTTTCGTGTATTTATAAATTAAGTTTCCCACTCCACATCCATCTTGTCGTTCTTGTACAATGATTTCCAAATTGTTCATTGAATCCTTCAAAGATTTACCAAATCTTGTCATTGATTATGTCATCATCCACCTCCATCATCGTCCACCGAGGCTTAATTGCTATAATTATTACCTGGTTTGACTCGTTTGTGCCAAATGTGGACGAGGTCCAAACCTCATTGCTTACTCCTTACATCGCCATTGTTCCATCAACAAAACCAGTGTTGTCGATAGATTCCCAATCTTTATTTTTATTTTTTTTGTATTTTCCACTTAATGTCTTTTTCATTCTCTATCTGCCTAGCTGTTGTGATAAGGATTTAGTCGGATTCCATTCACTAAATTTTTCAACAATGTCCTGTCTAGATTTTGTAGTTGCACTGCACCTCCTTCAGTAATAAAATTGATAATGTATGGACCCAACCAATGCATCTATAACTTTCTTGGGTGCTTCGCAAACTTACTGTCATACAACAAGAGAATGTATCCATGCTAGAAGTGCTTCTCCTTAATGTGGTGATCATGCAAAGCCTTATGTCGATCCTTTTCTACCTGCTGATGGAATCCTATAATGAAGTGATCCTCATCAAGCTCTACCAGTTTCACCAATTGTTCTTCGATGGCTCCGTCATCACTCATTCTTGTTGCTGCTGCGATGCATAGACTCAGGATGATATACTCCATCAGTATCACTGCTTCTTGTCCATAGACTTACTTGAATGGAGTCTGGCTTGTCAACTATTTACATGTCATTTCGTAAGCCCATAGTATCACTAAATCTTCAAATCCCAGTCGTCACAGTTTTTGTTACACACCTTTGTGAGTGCATGATCCAATATCTTATTCAGTGCCTCCACTGCACCATTCTCCCGCAGATGATATGGGGTACTCCTTCAATGTTGAATTTGAAATTATTTTGTCATGGCGCTGATAGTTTGATTGACGAAGTGAGTTCCTTGATCGCTCACGAGTATCTTTGGACACCCTAACCTAGTGACCACATTATCAAAGAAAAACCTTGCTTCTTTCGCCGCCATGCAATCCTTTACCATTGTAACTTATTCCCATCACATTAAATAATTAGTCGCAGTAATTATGTATCGTGACCTTGTTCTTCATCCTGGTGGGTTGATGGGTCTCACGAAGTCAACTTCCCATTTGTCTAAATATTGTAATGCCAGTTGCGGTACTAGTGGAATTTCATCCCTTCTCGATGGTTTCCCTGTTCTTTGGAATACATCATAGCTCTTTGCATAATCTATGGCATCACCATGCATTATTGGCCACCATACTCAAACCCTAAGTATTTTCCTTAGCAGTGGCATTCCCCCCATAATTTCCTCTTGCGATCCCATCGTGAGCTTCCGCCAATACTCTTTCGTTTTCATGTGGATGAATCGATGAAGGACTTCATCCGGTCCCATTTTATAGAGCTGACATGTGATTAGTTGAAAGTAAACAACCCTAATAACTAGCTTCTTCTTCTTATTGGTAGTGAATTATTCTGGTGCACGTCTTGTAGCCAAGACCTTAATTATTTGCTCCTAATGGTCATCGACCATTCCAATTATGAATAGTTGCGCATCGGGCAAGCCTTCATCAATGCTTCTTGGTTCTTCACCTGATTTAATCTGGGATAGGTGACCAGTTCCTACATTATATCGCTCTAGTTTCAAAATGATTTCAAAGTCTAATTCCTCGAATAGTATCAACTAGAGATAGATATTCCCCCCCAAGAGAAGCTTATTTACTAAGTATTTTAATGCGGAGTGATCAGTAAAAATTTTGAAATGTCCTCTAAATAGGTAGTGTTAGAATTTTTGTAGTGCATCGACCATTTCTAGGCCTTCCCTTTCTGTCATCGTATAATTATTCTCCGTAGTGAAAAGCTTCCTACTCGCAAATGTGATCGAATGATCAATTGATCCCTCCCTTTGCTGGGCCAATATCACTCCTAGTGCTACTATTGATGCATCCACATGAATGTGGAATTATTTTATCCAATCGGGGAAGAATACTATTAGTGTTGCGACCATATTTTATTTTAGTATGCCGAGGATCTTCTGGCACTCGTCGTTCCAGTCAAACTTTGGATCCTTTTTTAACAGTTTTTCCATCAGTGCTGTGATTTTTTGTGTATCCCCTTAGTTGCTTCACTGTCATTGGTAGTGGTAAGTTGATGATGATTGCAACCTTTGCTGGATCAACTAGCTTCCCTTCCTTGCATACAATGTTCCCTAATAGGATTCCAAATGCAATGCAAAAAATGCACGTATTCAAGTTTAGTGAAATTTGATGTTGTCGACACCTTTCCAGCATCTGCCTTAAATTTAGAACATGGTCCTTAGCAAGTCCATATACGGTCCAATCATCCATAAATACTGCGAGGAACTTATGAATGAAGTCTTTAAATCCAGTGACAACTAGTCTTGAAAAGATTGTCAGAGTGTTTTTAAGACCAAACGACATTAGTGTGTAGTGAAAGAAACCCCATTCCGTTACGAAATTTGTTTTATGTCGATCCTCCTTCGCGATCTTTATTTGGTGGTATCCTGAGAATATTTCGGTAAATGAATATATCTCCTGACCTCCAACACCTTCCAGTACTTCATTAGTGAATGTTGTAGGTAATGAATTGTGAAGACATGCATCGTTTAGTTTCTTTAGATTGACACAAATCTTGATTTCGTCGGTATTCTTATCTTGGACAACCATCAGGATGATCCATTTCGATTCATCAGCAGGTTCTATCATTCTTGGATCCCTCATTCGCAATATCTCATATTTCACTCGTTCCATTACCTAGGATTCAATCTATATGGTCATTGCTTAACTTGCTCCAGATCAAGTTTCAGTGGAATATTGATTTCACCCCAGTCCCTAGAAATGCCTTTCATTTCTGAAAATTTTATTGGGAACAAGTCTTGAAACTTGTGTAGTATATCAGTAGCTTTTCCAATTGTCGAATCGTCCCAGTAATATCCAATACTTGTGAACTTGGGATTTTCCTCTGACCCAATATCAACCTTCTTGATTTTCAGTGGCTGCTGGAATTTGTCGAACGACATCTATGGTGCTTCGACATCCCGGATTCCCTCCGACTCTGGGACATAAATAGCTTGTGGATCTTCTTCTTCTTCAGGTCCTCCCATCACATTATAGCACTCCATCATCATTTCTAGTGTCGGAGTCAACTGTAATCCCATTGGTTTTTCCGTTGGAACTGCTTCAAGTACCTTCTCACGAATCCCCCGTAGTGCGCTGTGGATGAAGGGATTCTCATACAAGAAGCTGAAATTCTAGATGAAACTAATGGTTAAATATTTCCATGTAGTTGTTGTATGTCGTAGTTCTGCTAACATATACTAACTTCCCAGTACCTCGTCCAGTGTACGGATGAATGCATGGACCCATTCGTGTTTTGGTCTCATTTCCCATACACTTTGACACTCTTCTAGGTGATCCCTTGGATCACCCATTCCATTGTATTTTCTCCCATAGTAACCTTCAGTTTCCATGAATCTGACTCCCATGAGTTGTCGACATAGTGGCCAAGTTGTTATCGATGACTTGTGTGCTTCCCAACACCATGTTGGTGTAGCCTTTAGTGCTTCCTCCAATGCCAGCAGTCTGTGGTTCTGATACATTTTCTTCAAATTCGGTGATGAACATAGTCAAATTAGCAAATGCTTCATATATTGGTAGCTTGCATACTTCCGTTGCTACCGACCTTAATTCCTGGGTGATTCGTGCACACCTTCTGAATGATACTTCGTGTAATTGATTCTGCCAATTTTCAAGCGCCTCATCGGAGTCTGACGATGCAAAAATAACACTTCGCCACCCCAATTCCCCATCGGCGGTGGGATTGATGTAATCCTATGAGATGTTTTAGACGTTGTCCCATCCTTTTGTAAATTCATCCCTCATTGGCTCGACGTACCTCTGTCCTTCTAATGGATCAAGTGGGGCGACTACCCTTATGTCGTGATTTTCAAAAGACATTGTCATCTTCTTAAAGTTGATAATGTTATCACCTATTTTGTACAAATAGTTGAAACCTTATTGAGCCGCCAGTGTTGGAACACACCACTGTTCACTTCCAGAGTATATGGGTTTAAGATTCCACCAGTTAGCCAATTTTTGCTAGCCGGTTTTTGTTTTTAGTCGATATCACCATGGCCCCTTGGGGGTTTGTAATAAAGTGTGCTAGTAGGATTTTGAGTGGCTCGGTTCCCCATGACTGGATTAAGAAAATAAGGTATCCCAGGGATTTTTTTCCCTTGTCAATTATACTTTGCCTATAGCCGAGCTATAATCGATGAGGTTTTCTCCCGCTTCCTCCAAAGCCGGAATGCCCGATTTTGAAAAGTTTAGCCATGGGGGGTTATTAGAGTCCAACTGATGTATATAAGCCTACTAGACACTATTAGAATAGATTGTGGTCATGTCCTAGGTCTCTAGGACCCTTAGAAAAAATTTTACTGGGTCCGTCGAATTTGGGTTTTTAATTATTTTTTAAATTTTAATAAATTTTTCCATAGTTTAAATGGAAAATTTTAAATTTTAATAAATTTTTCCATAGTTTAAATGGAAAATTTTCAATTTGTAATATGTCATTCATCCGGGATCCGAATTCGATGATTGAAGGCTCCAGCCTTATGTCAAAAATCATTCATGATCCCTGGACAGATTTATCCTAAGTTTCAGACAATTATTTGGCCTCATAATTAATATTTTCTCAAAAAATGAGAAATATTAATTAGAATATTCAGAAAATAATAAATTGGAGATAATTCAAATCTCTCCAAAAAAGGCCAAATTGAATAAAGTAAAATTCAAAATGGCATGGCACAGAGCACTTAAGATGATTGCAATCAACTCCAGGTTAGTTCAGTTGGCAATCGGAACACTGGAGATGACTTCTACTTGGGATTTTTTCCCCCTATTTTAGCTTGGACGTTTTTGTGATGTGGCACTTTGTTATTGGCTTGGTGATGGTTACAATGGAGAAGGGAGGATGCCTTGCCCATGTGGAGGCCAAGTCACTCTCTTTTCACCCACTAGAGCTTAGTTTAACTCAAAATCAAAGGCTTGGTTCTCTCTTTGCATGCCAAATTCGTTTTAGGGTTTTGGTAGCTTAGTTTTGCTATATAACGAGGGCTTCTCTCCTCATTCTTCATCGATTGTTATTGTAAACTTACTGTGCAGAGATTGTAAGAGCTTATAGCTATTTGCTATATTTTGGAAATAAAGTTGGCTTTGGAGGCTTATGATGTGCATCTTGTGTTTGTGAGCAAATCTTCCATCATTGAGGTGATACTTGTCTTTCTATTTATTTATATAATTTCATGCTTAAATCATTGTTTAGCTTAGAACTCTTTCTTAAGAGCAAAGAACAAATATTTGATGGTCCAAGTTATTTGTTGGTTTAGGCTAGATTTGTTTTAAGAGTACAAACTGTAGTCGGTAATACTTGTTTGTCTTCTATTTTGATTTGGCCTAACACACTAAGCATGATTGAGTTTGTTGGTGTAAGTATTGGATGTGTGCAGGTATCCAAAAGATAGAGTGGAGGTGAACTCGGTTGTCTCTCCCTCCTCTCCATCAGTATTTTTCCCTAACACTTGTGTTTTCAGGAAGCCTCCCAAAGACAAAATCTTAAGATTGCGCTTGAAGCTAAGAGTTTATTTCTTTCCATCAACAACAAAGTTTCAAAAAACTTCTTGGTTACCTTGGTTACTACAAAGCGGATATACTACAATCACAGGTTTTATCTATTGATTTGTTTTTCCAAGTATTGCAAATATTCTCAAAAAATCTCATATTTCTAGATCTTGCATTATTTGGTTAAGTGGATCAAAGTTTCATACTTTGATCTACTTGTTGGGTTTAGATCTATTATTTTCTATCTTTAAAATCTTCTTAGATCTAAGATCCTTGTTCATATTCAAGTTTGTAAATCCATTCTTGCTTTTGTTTGTTTCTCATTGTTTTATTTTTCCTTTTTTATAAGTGCCAAATACCTTAAACTTTGCCCAAAATCACCCATTTTTTACCAAGTTTTGACTTTACTTTACCTTGGGAAACATGGACTAGTTTTCTTGAAAAACGTGCATATTTTCTTACTTTTTAGTTTGCTGGTTTTTTGTGTTTTCCATTATTTTTTCAATTCCGGAAATTCTTTTTAAATCATAAAATTTTCAAAAAATTCCAAAAATTAATTTTTCAACTTTTTTGTACTTTTTCTCGAAAAACGTGCAAATTTAAGCTTGTTGTTTTTTGCTGATTTTTTTACATTTTCTTCTAATTTCTAATTCTGGAAATTAGCCTAAAAAATCAGAAAATCTTTTGAAAAATTTTGAAAAATTTTATTTTTTGATTTTTTTATCATTTTATCAAAAAACGTGCAAATCTAAGCTTGTTGTTTTTTGCTGATTTTTTTACATTTTCTGCTAATTTCTAATTCTCGAAATTGGCCTAAAAATTAGAAAATCTTTCAAAAAATTTTATTTTTTGATTTTTTTAATCATTTTCTCAAAAAACGTGCACTTTTGTACTTGCTGATCTTTTACTGATTTTCTGCAATTTTATGATATTTTCCAGATTCTGAAAATTATCCTAAAATATTAAAAAATCTTTCATTTCCATCTCTCAAAAAATCTTAAGTCGTTTCGTCAAAAAACGTCTGTTTTACGTCAAAATCGGTGAGATTGCGTTGTCTTTTCCAACGTCTGATTTTTGGTCTCATTTTACTGTTTTGGGCTTCATTTTCATTTCATATGGCACTTGTCTTCTCATTCACTTAATCATGTCCAATCACAAGTTAAAGTTTGGTTTCCTAATACTCTTACTAGTCATTGTTTAGAGCTCTTATCCACAGGTGAACCAAAAGCAAACCAAGCAAAAAAGAGCAAGCAAGGCTAAGATCCTAAAGACAAGGATCCAAAACCAAAAAGAAGCCATTATCCTTTGTACAAAGTCATAAGAGTTCTTTTTCACTTTTACTCAAGTTTTTCTTAAAAGACCTTGCAAGGGTTAAATTCCCAAGGCATTTCTAAAGTTTAATAAAAAGGCTAAGTGGAGGAGTCCTCCACTATTTGGGTTTTTTCTTCCTTGTTTGGGGAAGAGTGTTGTGCTTTGTTACTTTAGATCTCTCTTGTTTCATGCTTTAGATTAAACTTTTTTTTATTTTTTCATTATACTCCATTTCCAAATCTTGACTTGAGAAAGCAAACTTTGGGATTGCATCCCAAAGGCCACATAGCTTTGTGGTAGCTTCTCGTTCCCCACTAGCCTCCTTACCGAAGTTTCAACTAGCTAGAAAGTCTCAAGGACTAATGGTTCTAGTGATCAACCTTGTTCAGAGGTAGATCCCACTTTCAGATTAATATTGTTTGGTAGAACACTAAGTTTGTTTCCAGTTTGTTTCAAGCATATTGTTACTTCTTGCTTTCATCTTTTATTTTTAGTCATTCAAAGCTTCATATTGGTTTTTCAAGTTACAACTACTTCTACTTCATAAAAAGAACTAAAGTCTCTTGAACTTGGCCAAATCCAAGTCAAGAGCACTCTCTGTCGGAGAGCATTTAGTTATTACATTTCCCTTGCATTAAGCATTTAGATTAATTAAAGTCTCTTCAACTTTGGTCTTAAGACTAAGTCAAGAGCGCTCTCTATCAGAGAGTTGAACTGTGCTTTAATAATAAAACATTCCAACTCACATCCCTTCATTAATTAATTTATCTTGGCCGTTATCCGACACCCGTATGCTCTGCCAACCTGAAAGGGTTGGGCTAGTACTCAGAAAGGTGTTGGATTTGCTAATCTCACAAGTGATAACCTAATAAAACTTTACCCCAACCAACGAACAGGCGTTGCTTTTGAGAATTACTAAGGTTGTTTCCTGAAACAGGTGGTGCCGAAATCTCGCTGTCAGACTCGACGGTGGTCAAGCCAATTGAACACTTACCCTTTTGCAATCTGGGTGGCTTCGACCTATCATCTAAGAGGTTACCAGTAGTATTTCTGGACTTTTGATATCTGTGTTCTTAGCCTAATAATCAAGACCATGAAAACCTTAAATTTATCAAGATAATCTACACAATGATCTCAGAAATAGCTATCTTTCAAGACCCACACATTCAGCATCACAATATTTATTATTCTTTGACTCCATAAGGCACTGGTTATCTTAAATATTATATCTTAATCAGGACCATTTGTCCTTGTGTTTTTTACTTCATCTTGTGGATGCATTTTTTAACTTCAAATCTTGAAATGTACTGTCATTTTGATATCTTATTTAGCAACGTGGATTGCATCTTATCTTTTTTATCACATTTACAATTTGGTCTCATCACAAAAACTCCTAAACAACACCCATCCGCATCATACCATACACTTAAAACATTAAAACACATTGAGCCATAGTCAACTCTTTGTAGGGACTACCCCCCTTGGCTTCGTTAGGAGTTAGCCCAAATGGAGGAGCTGGGATTCAGGTGACAGTACCTGGCTCATTTCTTGCCCCCAAGGTGACACCTCTCCCCACTTCCAATGAGGGAGACAACTTTCAAGAGATTTTTGCTGCTGGTGTGCATTTTGGCAAATTATTCTCTTCCTACTCAACCGATCAACATAAATTGTAGAAAAGGTTAGCCGGCTTCGACACAATTTTCTGTAAGTATATGCGTTGTTCTGAGCGATGTCCTCTCATCTGAAAAATTCGACACCAGGGAATCCCTCCCTAACTGAGTGGATTTGGTGTGCCATACTATAAGTATTCACGAAATTTCGAGCACTGATCCTTATGGTGTCCTTCATATTTGCATCTACTGCAGCATATTTGTTGGCGAACTTCTTTCCCCTTCTTGATATTTTGTAGTTGGATTGTCAGGCTCGCTAGCTACGCTTGGATTTGGTTAATACTTATCCATGTTTCTCCAACTGGAGAAGCCTCAAACTTCATCGCAATTTCCACTGCCTCCACTTGGGATGAAGTCTTTTGATGCATTAGTGCCATCCGAATGTGCGGTACCAATCTCGCAATGAACCATTCTTTGTGCTGCATGACACATTCCAAAAATTACTTTGGCCATCAGAGTTTTATATCTCTGATCGAATTCCCATACTAATTCATTAGGAAATTGTTTTATTTCCTTCAGTTTTGTGATATATTGCGACTCTGATTTTGGTTTCCTAAACTCATCAATCAATCCTGCTCTGGTTTGTGCCAAATTTTTCTCAGGATTCCCTGTAGGTACTTGTACAAATTTCATAAACCAATCTAGTGCACTGCCCCTAAAGGTCCTCGCTAGTTGTCCATACTGCTTCGCATAAAAACCAGTATTTCTCGAGATCCTTGGTCCTGTTACCATGAAATATTGGCATCTTTATGTTGTCTCCTACCATTCTTCGTTTCCTACTAGTACTCGTAGACCCACTACTCCTACCGATGTTCTGACACGCCGGAAAACCCTGTGAAGAGCTTATATTTATTCCTCCAAATTTTTGTGTAGTGTGCGGGGTTGTGGGTACATTGTAGCTTTGGGTCTGTACTTCCTTGGGTTCAGGGGTATCCTGGTTGCTCTCTTCGTCACAGTAGGGTTTCTTAATCCCTTGTGGTCCCGCTTCAGAGTTCTCTGTTCTGGTCCCCTGAGGAGACTCTCTTTTTATCTCATTCCTCCTCTTCTTCTCTTGCAAGAACCTCACCCCACTTCGCAGGGTACCACAATCTTCCACAGCTTCCCTCAAAATTCCATCGTAACTCATATCCATATACCCCACATCATTATATCATACGCGCATCTTCATGGTACCCACAGCCTCCACACACTAGATATTTACTTGTCGGAATTCATCTTTAGTATACCCTTTTCACAAACGAGCATCTTAATCCACAATTTTAGTGATAGTAGAAACCTTCCTCTTGGTCCTTTGAAAAATTTCCTTTCTGGGTCGCTATATGACTTAATTATGTCGACAGCAAATTCAGTGATGTATCCTTCCAAAATACTTCCTACCCAAACCTCGACATCTCTAGATGCTTTGTTGTTCACTTATTTCAATTGCTGGATCAGTTCTGGCATCCAGTCTTCAGGCTCACCCGCTTGGAAATTCTTCTTTTGAAAAGTCAGTTGTGTCGACCACTCGTGTAGCAGTATAATAAATTCGCAAAAGAATATCTCGTGAATATCAGAGTAGATATACTTCTATAACCAGTCAGTTGTCGACCATCCAGGGTTCTGGTTTTCTTCTTCAGCAATTCTCATGCCTTCTTGTGGAACCATTCCTCAATTTTCGACTTTGTCGGATGCCACAACATGTCCTCTCTGATTTTGCACTAAGGTCCCGACAACAGAACCATTTGTTGACACAATTCTATCGACAAGGGTTCACTTCACATTGGTTTCAACAAACATCGGCCAGACACCATTAAACATCGGCCCATAAAGGATTTATCCTTCCGAGCAACACCCACAAAGCGAGCAAAGTCTCACCCAAGTTGTCTAAGGGGGCTGCAAGATCCAAGTTTCTGCAGTTGTGAGAAGACATGCACTACCTCATTCTCAATGGCAACATAACTCATAGATTTGCATGGGCATCATGATATCATACCACCACGCTATTAACCATTCCTTATTCTCTTTAACTATGTTGCCATCTCACAATTAATGAATTAGACAAATTAACAAAGCATGTTTAAGGAATCTATGGTACATAACATAGTTGCGAAAACATCTACTGCGATCTCAGAAAAAAAAAAAACAGAAATTGTGTTAAACAAAAAGAAAAAGATTTATATCAATCATTCCCAATATTGTAGAACCACTATAAACTCAAAGCAATTACTGTGATCTAATAGTCCAAAACCAGATAAATGCTTTCATAGATCAGTCCAAAAGATAAAAACACAGATACATGTGAAGGTATCATCTCAACGAAATTCAGTGCCAAAAATTTGCCCTCGGGATTTCAATTGGAAAAAGGATGATCTTATGCTTACAATCGTATTTCTATTTATAGGCTCTCTTGGCCGTTACAAAATGGTCCTGGGTGGGCGCACAAAGATGCTCCCCAGAAGTGTTGCAATGGGGTCGCGCTAGCGGGGAAAAAATAGATGTGCGCACATGCCTAAGGACGCGCGCATGCGTTGTTAGGTGTGGTACTGAACCGGGGCACGTGCATGCTCAATAATGCGTAGACGCGCTCAAAAGCGCACACGCACTATAGTGCACATGTGCTTATGTTAAGATAATTAAAAAAATAGGGCAGAGTTGTTCTATTTTCACCCAACCAACTGAGCCTCACTCACCCATACCCTATGTGATCAAGAAGTGCATTGGATAGGTAAGATTCATATTTTTCGTCAACATCATCATTGTCCTCGTCATCACCATCATCTTCATGGTCTTCATCATCATCATCAACAACAACAACATCTTCATCATAATATTCATCATCATCATCATCATCATCATCATCATCATCGTCGTCGTCATCACCATCTTCATGGTCTTCATCATCATCATCATGTTCATCTTCATCATCATCATCATCATCATCATTGTCATCATCATCATTGTCATCACCATCTTCATCATCACCACCACCACAATCACCATCATCATCATCTTCATCATCATCATCATCATCATCATCATCATCATCACCATCATCATCATTGTGGTTGTCATCACCATCCTCTTCATGGTATTCATCATCATCACTTCATCTTCATCATCATCATCATATTCACCATTATCATCATCATCATCATCATCATCATCATCATCATCATATAAATCATCATCCTCATCATCATCATCGTCCTCATCTTCATCATCATCATCATCTTCATCATCATCATTTTAATCATCATCATCATCATCATCATCATATTCATCATCATCCTCATCATCATCATCGTCCTCATATTCATCATCATCATCATCTTCATCATCATCATTTTAATCATCATCATCATCGTCATCGTCGTCGTCGTAGTCGTCATCATCGTTGTCGTCGTCATCTTCATCGTGATCTTCATCATCATCACCATCATCATCATCATCATCGTCGCCATGACCATCTTCGTGGTGTTCATCATCATCATCTTCATCTTCATCATCTTCATCATCATCTTCATCATCATCACCATCTTCCTCATCATTGTCATCATCATCATCATCGCCTTCATCATCATCATCATCTTCATCATCATCACCATCTTCCTCATCATTGTCATCATCATCATCATCGCCTTCATCATCATCATCATCGTCATTGTCATCACCCTCTTCCTCATCCTCATCATCCTCATCCTCATCCTCATCCTCATCATCTTCAGCATCATCATCATCGTCATCATCATCTTCATCATCACCATCATCATCATCATCATCCTCCTCCTCATCATCGTCGTCATCATCATCATCATCATCATCATCATCATCATTGCCATCGTCATATCCCTCTTCCTCATCAACATCTTCTTCATTATCATCTTCATCATCATCATCATCATCATCATCATCATCTTTATCATCATCATCATCATCATCATCATCATCATCTCATCATCATCATGAAGATGTTGATGATAATGAAGACAATGAAGATGATAGTCATCATTGTCACATCTCCAATTGTCCAAGTTAGTATTTTGTGAAAGTTTCCAAGAAAAGAAAAATCTTTTCATAGAAGATCAACTAACTCCCTACCACGATGAATTACTAACATTCATGTAATCATAAGGTAAGCATAGTACATTCATTCCAACTCTATAATGATCATTCATCTATAATATAAATCACAAACTATTATTCTTACAATTGCTTAATGGCGTTTAACTATCAATAGGGAATTATTACTCCTTGCACATTCATTTATTATTGTAAACAACATAACGGGGACAAACTGTAAGGCCCTTATGTCGGCTCTTCAAGCCACCAATACCTTATAGTCTTTATTAATTACACACATCACTTACTCAACGGATATAAAATGCCAATTAAAGGGACTAAAAGAAAGATACATCTAAATTAAACCATGAGCCATCATAAATCATCTAATTAAACAATGAACCATCATAAAACACACGATACCATATGTAGGTGGTTCACCCTAAGGGCTACGTCCACAAGGCCAGGTCTCCACTTGTATTATTCATCGAAATAACGTTTACAACCGCAACACAACTGTTGCATTCTACAAAATTCCCATCTTCACCAAGCCTCTCGAAAGAGAGCATTCTTTAAAACATTCAATACAGTCCTCTAATGATGACATAAACTATCCTATCTTTGTAGCATCAGGTCTATAGTCATATAGATAACTATTGAATTTAATCCAGGGTCTTACCCAGATCTCGAAGGGGTCATTATAATTGAGCTGGTTTCCTATTTACTAGCAATGATCGATTGTAAGTGTTTCCTATCTGGCATAATGTTTTTAACATAACTCCCCATTATATTTTTCACTTTCCATATATGAAATGAGCAACAAATCATAACTTTCAAATTTAATCTCGTATAACAAAACAGGTGGAGATCCTCTACCTTTCCATCCATCAATTCAAGAAAACAAAGATCCTAACTACAATTTCTATCTAGCGTAAGCAATAATGCACTAAGCGACTTCCATTCAATAAAGCAGATCTATGAGTTTAGTTCAGTATACAAAACAGACTTTAGCGTCTCCATTCAAGATGAGGTAAAGAAACATAACTTTCAGCAAAGATTACGATCTCTAACCTAGTGATCCAGAGCGTTTTTGGAAAACTGAAATAGCTCCATGAATTAGTTCAACATAAAATCAGTTATTACCGTCTTCATCCGAAACAGAGAAATCAAACTTCCAATAAGGAAACCGATCTCTAAAAATATGGATTCTGAGCGTTTTCCATTTATGAAAATAGATTTAAGGTTCAGCTCAGCATTCAATCAGACCTTCACGACTTTAGAAGACAGAGAAACAAACTATCTTAAAACACAATAGAATTCGAGACAGAGAATCACGTTTTCGTTTCAGCAATCTACAAAATAGATTTGCACAAAAGATAGAGAATCACATTTTGGTTTCAGCAATCTACAACATGGATTTGCACAAAAGACAGAGAATCACGTTTTTGTTTCAGCATTCTAAAAACAAAAATGATTTCATGGGGTTAGGGATTACTCGTAGGTATCACGATTTCGATTTTCATTTCTACTCCAAAACTTACCACTCTGCATCCGCTACCTTCCTCCCTAGCTGGAACACAGGTCAATATAATACAAAAGGGAATATGATAGATAAAACTCGCAACAATGTAAATAAAATACAGTGATCGCGGTAGAAAGAGCCAAAACTGGATCGGGCTCTCAGCTGTCCTCTCCACATCTCCTCCATAGATCGATAACCTCCTTTGCATAACAAAAGCAATCATGGCGCAGCCGTATACTTATATTCTCGGTGAATTTTCTAAGATGTAAAATGACTCCAAACTGGATCAGGCTCACGACCGTCCTCTCCACATTCTAAATGTAAAATAACTCCAAACTCGTTCGAGCTCACGGCCGTCGTCTCCACATCTCCTCCAGAGATCGATGAGCTCCTTTGCATAACAATGTAATAAACTACACAAAAATTACAAATCACTCCTGGTTGGAGCCACGAATTCCCCATTATGAGAGTATTCTCCCTTTTCTGATACTGGATCTGATGACGATGCCAGGATGCAGGAGTCCCTATCTTGGAGTTCTCTCAAGCCTTACTAAAACTCGATAGTGAGTGCAAGGGAGAGTGCCCCCCTGGCTGCGATCTTCCTCACAATATAACAGCATAGATCGTGCCCCTTCCTCGTGGTGTCCGCCCAGTCTTAGAGAGATCTTAATGCCACTTGGAAATCGATATCTCTAAAAAATAGGAGGAATGATGGAAAATGGAGGTTTGCAAGGTTTGTCACCCCATTTTGCCGACAAACTCGAGATTCAAGTGTCATTATATACTTGGTGAATCTAACCACTAGCACTTTAAGAGAAAACAAGTGTCAGTTTCTCTAAAGCTTGGTATCTATTGAGGAGACAATCACCCTTAGGTTTCTCGGCGGGACCATCGTGTTCTTTCAAAAAAAAGTCCAATGCATTCTTAACATTACTTCCTAGTTGTTAACACAATTCTTGCCTTTTATCCTCCCCGTATATATATATAACATATATATATATATAAATTCGTACACATGTATACTTCTAGTTGTTGTCACAACTCTTTTACTCATCTATCATATATGTGTATATATGGTAAATACCTAACTTTAATATGCTAAATCATTTACTTTTCTCTAAGGTAAAGTTAGGTGATTTACTCATGTTATTATGTCTATATATATATATATATTATAGATATGAGATTCTTTCCTCATGGTGGACTTTCAGTATGTACCTGTAAGACCAGGATAATTTCCTCCTACTTGAGCTTACTACAGTTTATGATAATTATGTGTGAACATAATTTTGAGCTTCTTTGTAAGAGGGGTAGTTCCAATAAACTTTCGCGGATGGAAAGAATCATCTCATCGTTTAGTTTATGTTAAACCCTTTTTAGGTGGCTTCTTCAAGAAATTAGAGTGAACGTCACTAGTTCCTCATCCGCAAACATCTAACAAAACTAGAACTCTTGCAACTTCCTAGCCATCTCACCTTTCCCCTTGAAGGGTTCAGCTACTTATCATTTTAGTCCCGTAATTTACAATAACATTAAAACGTAGAAGAATATCATAATGGTACTTTCAAGGTTCACTGGTGGGGCCTTCGCCTTGAGCTCCTCACCAGGGCCTCCTATATTACAATATACACATTTTTTTTAAAAATATGATGAGGATAAAAGGAGGGATATTACAATGATGATGATGATGATGAAGATGTTGATGAGGAAGAGGGAGATGATGATGATAATGATGATGATGAAGATCATGATCATGAAGATGATGATGACGATGATTAAGATGATGATGATGATGATGATGATGCTGATGATGATGATGATCAAGATGATGATGATGATGAATATGATGATGATGATGGTGGTGGTGGTGATGATGATGATGATGGTGGTGGTGGTGATGACGATGATAGCAATGATGATGATGATGAAGATGTTGAT
>BSBM01001346.1:16715000-16775000 GCA_027924585.1 Larix kaempferi
ATTTCATCTCTAACTTCTAGATTCACTCATTCTTTTTATGTTTTTTTTAATAATGACACTAAATTGGTGTATAAGACCCCTTATTTGTGAGGCAAGGCACCCCTAAAATATACATACTTTAAGCTCTAAAGGTTTGAACCCAATGACGTAGTGAAAAGAAACACATTTTTTTAAACTTCAAAGCCAAGCTCTACAGTAAAATAAAGTAAAATATAATTTAGCTTATAAATAATGTAAGGATTAAAGTGTCGGCTTAAAAATACCGGTGTCAATGTCAAACAACAATTCTATTGAAAAAGTATTTATAATGTCCTTCAAACATATTAAAGATGCGAATTTTGAAATCAATAATTTCCTTTACAGGTATATATTTCGCATCCGATAAATTTTGTGCATTGGAGTGTAGAGCTATATTCTAGCCGCCCCTGTGGGAAATTATTGTCTATTTGAATTAGGTCATTTGGAAACCATGGAAGCAAGTAATCGAAATTCCCATAACGATGGCATGAGACAACGGGTGCTCAGACTTATGAGAAGTGTAGAACCAGAATTAAATGGAGGTATCATTCCTCCTCTTCTACAAAGCTCAGCACTGGCTATGGCTACACCAATCGAAACGCGCAGAATTGAAGACCATCTGGTGTCGAGTCTGACAGTGACAGTTTATACGGAGGTTATATTTCGAGTGGAACGTACCTCTCACCATATACTGCTTCCAGAATTAGAAAGTTTATCGGAGAATATTAATATACGTGAATTAGATGATCGATGGCGTGGAGAGGAGGTTCGTCGTTCGAGAATCGATGAAAGCGAAAATTACGAGAGTGAAGATTATCTGACAACATTTCAATTTCCAGAAAATATAATTGTTGTTCGAACCATACAAGATGTCCGCGACCCACTCAATTATTGCTTTCTAACTCAGATTATATGGAATTCCAGATTCACATGGCGACAGATGAAACAACATATAGAGGACAATACGTATAACTTCGATTTCAGATCTGAAATTATCATTCTTGGCTTCAGCAGGGTAAGACTCCGAAGAGTAATTAGTAGGCCTACGCAAGAAGAGGAGATACCTAATAGTCTTCGTGTAGCAGTTGATGGGTTACCAGAAGTTAAGATTTGCAATGAAAGTGAAAACAGTGATGGAGAGATCTGCCCAATTTGCCATGAAACGTTTTCCACTGTGGAGCCTGCAAAGCAATTGCCATGCAAACATCACTACCATTCACGGTGCATTTTCTTGTGGTTTCGCCAAAAACAGTCGTGCCCAACCTGCAGAAATGAGCCTGTGCTGCTCAACTTGAACAACGCGTAATTTTATGGGTTAGTTTGATTAGTAAAATGTTTTCCCGGGAAACCTAAATTATAGATATCGTAAATCGTGAAATTAAAGTATAATATGGTCAATAATTTTATGTATTAGTTTGATCAGTAAATTTTTTGTGTGGAACATATATATATTAATTATAAAATGTAGTATCATCTTTTCCTCTTAAAATTTTGAAATACTAAGAAGAAAATCCATTACCACCAAATCGACATGCTAGTGTAAATCAACCTATTAGTTATGATTGCAAACCTTACACGCAACCTATTAATTTAATTCGAAGTAATAAGTTTGAAATCTATCTAGTATTTTCATATTTATAAACTTCTATATTTATAAATCATAATAAGAAAGTTTAAATTCTGAGAATGTAAAACCCTTATAATCACAAAACACAAAAAACCAAATAGAATTTTTTAATTAAAAATTACACATAATAATTTCTACACTATGCTTAACACGAATTTGCTATAAAATAACATATATTTCTTAGTTTTAAAACATAACATCATAAATGAAATATTATATGATCTAGCAAACTTAAATGAAAAATTATTTTAATACAAAACACATAGAACCAAATATAAGTTTTTGCTTTAAAAAATACACATAATAATTCTCACGCTCTGCTTTATTAGAATTTGCTTTAAAATAACAATCGACAAACTTTGGATTTTTATACTTCAAAAAAATATATATAGTGGATTCTCTAAAGTTTTGTATCAAGTATGATCGCAAGCTTCCTTCGGCTATTTGAGGAACTATACCAAGATTATTGTGTGTGGTTTCGTAGTGCACACCATATCTTTGTTGGGATTGATCTACTTGAATGATATTTTAATCATTGGATTGATTAATTTGCAAAGTAATTTTAGGGTTACTCATTTGATTAGTTTTGAAAACAATTTTAGAATTTTGTATTCCAAGATTATTGTTATTAAATATATAGAATTCAGAATTTGGATTATTTTGAATTAAAGTAAGTTGATACATAATTAATGATTATTAAAAAAAAATTAGATAATTGAAATTGTATAGATAATTTTACTTAGCATTCAAGGTTTAATTGACATGAAAATAGTCTAGAAACTTTAATAAATTGTTTGTTAGTGCATATGCCTTTGATGAATTTCTAGTGTTTGTTATGTTTGTCTAGTGATGAACCTTAGCCGGAAATATTCTTGGACATTTGATCAATGTCTTGTAGTTAGGGCTAGACGACCCTTGAGAATTAAAATAGAAGTGCTTCTTAGTACCAAAACCTATTGAAATATACACCATAAGCAAAACCTATTGAAATATACACCATAAGCATTGGCATCGAAGCCATAGTACCAAAACCAACAATAGAAATGATTCAAGCACTAAGAGACTAACCCTTCATTCAATGAATCATTTTGCATTTTTCACTTTTTGGGGTTGCAAGAGAGCTCTTCGAGCTCACGGTTTCATTCCTAGGTCGCTCTCATGAAATACCTTGCTCTTCAAGTCACGGGCATGACTTTCTAAGAGGATTACGCTAGCGGTTAATATATATTCATCTTGGTTGCATTTAAAACTGCTCAATGGAAGTATTTCCTACCGGAAAGGAAGATTCACTAGGACTAAGTGACTCTAGAGAGCTTCATTCTTTTGGCAACTTGTATAAAGGTAATCTCTATTTCCATATTGTAATTTTCATGTACATTTTATTTTATTGGATGAGATATATTCATAAGTATTAAGTCTTTTTGCTTGAACTTTATGACACTGATACGAAGATAATGGGTGTGGCTAATGGTGTTGGTCTCAATGTTCTTTTGCGTGGTAAGCTGTATTATTTTAAGAAAAGACTATTTTTATTTTACAATTACTTTTCCTTACAAACTTATTTTATTGTTGCCACGTGTTGAGTTAAATGAACTCTCGAATACCTAAGTGGTTATTTTGGGTGTCGAGGAAGTGAGCTCTAAATAGCACCAAAATCATTAAAAGGTGTCAGCAAGTGAGATCTGGAACATTTGAATTATTCTAACTAGTGTTGAGCATAAGCTCTAGAGCACTCAGACAGTTGACTTAGTTGTACCGAGTGAAACAAGGTGATCTACAGCCCAGTATGAGGGAGATGTTGTAACATGTAACGTTTGTCTTTATTATTGTTGGCCTTTAATTAAAATGTAAAAAAAAAAAATGTAATGGAAAGCCTTTAATGAAAAGTAAAAAAGTAAAATGTAATGAAAAGTAAAAAAATAATTTATTTATTGTCGGCCATTAATTAAAATGTAAAAAAAGTAAAATTATGGAAAGTATTTAAAAAAAAATCCATTTCACCTCATAAAATAGAATATTGTGAAAAGTAATTAAAAAATAGATGTTCGTTTATAAAATAAAAACTTAAAACTTAAACCCAGATCTATCAATCAAGAGAGACTAAATTTCTTGAGTATAAATTTAAAAAAAGAAATACACCTCAAGAAATTGGATCCCTCTGAGTGCCTGATAGATACGGGTTTAAGATGGATCTATTCTGGTAGTGTTGAGCAAGTGAGATCTCGAGCATTATTAACTGAGTAAGTGTTGGGAAGTAATGCTCTGGAGCACTTAGACCCATGGTGATTAACTTATGTTGAGTTGGGAGATCTGGAGAATCAATAATCCATTGATTATTTATTTAATACTCAAACTAGTATTATTAGTTTATTCTTTCTAAATCACTCAGAGTGCCACTCAAAGAGGGACTAAGAATGCAATAGTTTAGAATGGTCAAGTAGCTGATAACTGAAGATCAACTAGATGTTAGGTGAGTAAAATTCCTATTTAAATAGATAAAGATAAAAATAAATTGTGAGAGTTAAAATAAAGTGAATTATTAATTAAGATAAAAAAACACTCAGTGTGTCAAACGGATAACTTAGGGAGTTAAACCTAAATCTTAGAAGTAGCAGAGAGAGGAACATTGCAGGGGACAAGTGTTTTCATGTTCATTGGAGGTTTCAGCTCTGAGTCTTGAGAGCTCAAACACTGGATTGTCCGATATTTGGTGTGTCCTAGAAAGAGGACTATGGGGGAAAGTAAGGGAAGTTATTGTTAAATAAAGATTCACACAAAGGGCTCGTAAACAGACCTTGTGACTAATTTGATGATAGTAAAGAAGATAGCCAATTCACCCTAGGCCTTCTAGTTCTTGTCATGCTCACTTTGACTCGGGGATGACATGTGGAACAAACCAAAAATAATTGCAACAAAATACTAATATCTTCAATTTTTCATTACTATATCTCATAAATTTTGTGTTATAGATCAACATTAATTCCTATTATGTTATACTGTTCATACGAATTTTTGTCAGTATTATACCTATTAAAAGTTGTTTGAAAGATTGTTTACATTTGAAATTAATATTGCCAAATGATCATTTCTAATTATTTATCATACAATGCTTACAGATTTTTGAAATCAAAATATCTGCTATAATGATAAGATCATTGGCATAGATATGTAGCCATGGTTACATGTTATCTCTTGAGAAATATTTCATTAATACATTATTAGGGAGAAAAATCCCATTATCACCCACTGAGAGAGTGAATTCCAAAATTAGGATTCTGGGACAAAGCCTTAAGCTTTGTTTGGTTTATTATATATATATTTATAAAGGATATATATTAAGTAAACAGAACGCTTATATTAAATACGCAGAGATAATATATTAGTAAAAAAATCTCATATATTATCAAACATAACATATACATATTAAATAAGCAGAACTTCTATTAAACAAAACTCATAGTAAACAAAACTTATATATTCCAGAAATCTTTTCATCTCTATAAACATCAAACAGTATCCACATACGAATCTTATAAACGTTACTATTTATAAACTCCTACACATTATAGTTATATACAACCATGTGATCAATCATATGATACCGAGAGCAAGTGCTCACGATTTATAAAACTCATCCTTATTACACCCAAAACAGAAGCCATGTAAATTCATACCACCTGCATGTTGGAAAATCTATTTAAGGGTTTACAATTTAACACTATGCTCCTTGTGGTCACATTAGGGTAATTAAACACAAGCGATATGTCCATTGTTACCCCACACACACAACCAATGACTAAGGTCGCCATTAAACACAGACCTCAGATCGAATCCCACTAAAGTTATTGCTATCCACAGTTAGCACAAGATTGCTCTTAGCGCTTCCAGGTATCGAATCGCAATGACCGCTTAACACATGCACCTCTAAAGAGTCATGCTTCGTGCGTAGAATGGGAAATCAATCCCCAAGAAAGTTTAATACAAATACACACTAGCAAAAGCCACGCAAGAGAATTTGACCAGGGATCCATTCCCTTAGATAAAGACCTGACTCAAATTTGAAACCTAGGGTCTTATTCACACACATATCCGAATTAAAATATAGAGTCGAAACTAACATTATAAAAATAACACAATGAAACATTCCAACACACATTTATCAACCGAAGGATCAAACTCAGAATTACTTCAAGCATCAAAATGTAGATACTGAGTATACCAAATTAAACCGCATAATATCAGTATAAGAGTAAAGATGAGGCATAGCCATTAAAAAAACAGGCTACCATCTAGCTACAAGCCCGAAGCCTCAACTTCTCAACATTGTTGTACAGGATAGTTGCAGAGAAATGACCAAAAGGCCTATGCATGAATATGGCCCTTAGATTCAGCTCCAGTTATAAAAAAATTGATATAGTGAAATAAAAAATAGAGTATGCACACTAAAAGCTCGCCCAAATTTCCTTGTTCCTCCAGGGCATAGCTAAAACCAAATCCTTAAAGATATAACTAAATTCGACGCCCTGGTGAAGAGAATGGTCCAGCCTGAGCCAAGAGCTTACCCGATATGAGCATAGCAATCTAGCTTACTACTCCCCAAGTCTCATTCGCCAGTAACCTAGCGAGCTTCACCTTGCAGCCAAAGAAACATGAGAGCAAAGGTCAGCTCCCATAACAAAAAGAGAGACTATGGTACGATATGAAACGAGAAAGGAAAAATTACGATTTATTTACCTGGCAGAGACCACAATTCATTTGCCACCTCCAACCAGCTGATCACAGACCAAGAGCGTATCTCTGGTCAGGTGCAGGACTCTTGTCCAGCGAAGAACATGGAAGGAGACTCTGCTCCTCCCTCCCAAACGACCAATCCCTAAACACATCAAAATGCGAGTTTTGCAGAAGGGTAATTCCCATATCGTGGTAAAGGAGTATGATTTCCAGCTTGGATCCTGTCACATGGCTCTCATTTAATTCGTAACTACCTCCAATAATACTCCAATCTTTTACCCATAGCCTTATAGTAAGATCCCGTGCAAATGAAAGTTAGGCACTTAGATGTAAGAGTTAGGAATTAGGGTTACGTTGTCCATTACCTCAAGACCATTACCTTTTGTACCATGCTAATATATGATTTATCCTCTTAGACTAAGTCTTAGCATAAATTTTCTCCAAAATCCACCTCTAGCAAAAGAGAAAAATATGCATTAGCTTATACAGAAGCTAAGTAAGCCCAGGCATTGGTAGGCCTAGGGAATTTTCATGGAACAAAATAATCATTCAAATCAATTACACTAAGGTACAGTAAGTCATTATTATCACACAGCAAAAAACATTCTAGTAAGTAAGGGTAAGTAAAATGCATGAGATTACTTTACCGACCAAATAAAGGTGCAAAAAACGTTCTAGTAAGTAAGGGTAAGTAAAATGCATGAGATTACTTTACCAACCAAATAAAGGTGCAAAGCAAGCAAATCTACTAGATCAGTGCTAGGACTAAGGTCTACATAATAAACCATAGCGAGAACAGAAACAAACCCAGTTATGCATGATTTTAATGAGTGCTGAAGTTAATTTTAAAGAGATCATATGTCGTATGACTAATTGGATCCTATCCAATTTTTTTTTAGTCTCACTTTTGAGGGACATTACAAGTGGTATGAGAGCCTGGATTCAAAAACTTGAGGCCTATGAGCCTACACTCCTTAAAAACCATTGCAAAATCACAATGAGAAAACTAATAAAACTTGTTTGCTTGCACATTGAATACTCTTTCAGGACAAGGCAAATGACATGAATGCTTAGAGAGAGGATAGTCATCATGGGAACCTGTTCACCACCTTAGGAACACGAACTGATAATAGAACTGAATGATAGTCTCGGAGCAGTCAAAACTTCTGACTTACTAAGACCTGTATAGATCCTACAAGTAGAATTCTGTAGCTTCAAGTATGATAAATTGAATGAGAGATGGGAACAACATGAAGTAAATGAAGCATTACTGCAAACCTTAACCGGAAATAAAAATCATAGCAAGACAAACCACTCAACGAATAGAGCTACGAATAAACAACACCACAAAAAGAGGGACATTAGCACATAATTTAGGAAACATGAGTCACCATACCACTCCAACTCATCCAACACTTTGCGCCATGAATATGAGCATTCCTCAGATTCTTATGCATCATCCCCTTTTAAGAAGAAACACAAGAAAGAAGACAACTTGCAGGGAGAGTTCAAGAAAATAAAGGCTCCATCTTTCGAAGTAGACTTGGATTCAGGAGAGAAAGCCGAAGACTGGATGTTGGGAATGAGCAAGTACTTTCAGGTGGGTTTGTGCATGAAGTTGAGGGACCCTTTAGGTGTAATTATGCACCTAAATATGCATGTTTTTCACCGCTCTCTACCCCATGACATACATGACCATTATTGACGAAATTTTAGGCATAGATAGATTTTTTTATGCACATTCCAAATATGTAATTTTTAAAAAAAATATTGAGATTTTCTATTTATTTCCTAATTTTCTTGTTTCATCACTCTATTGGTCAAAAAACATACTGTTAGTGTTTATTCCGTAACATTTTCATTTCACAACCATTTAAAAAAAAAATGTATGCTGCACTAGAAGACACCGGCCTCTACATGCTATAAAAAATCCAAGTCAAAATAACTACACTAAGACCTTCAAAGGATGCACCCACATTTGACGTATCGTTCTCGAGGTTTGATCACTTACATAATTAAAAAAAAAAAAATTAAACATTTAATTTTGGAAAAATAGCAGTGCACTAGTGCTACGGGTTCTATACATGTCTATCAATTTTTGTAGCCCAAAACCGTCATTTAGGCATTGAAAGGCTGCACCCACAAAAACATATACCTTATCATTTGCCAAAAAAAATAAAAAGTGACTGTTAGAAAACATGAAATTTGACATAGTTATGTAAATGTTCAATATTTAAAACTTATATATTCGGAAACGTTACTCAATTTCCTATGTTTCATATTTTTTACTCGATGTAAGACATCTTGTGTGAGAATGTCAAAAAAACAAAGTAAGTTGAGGGATACCTGATTTTTCAGTTTTTATTGCATCTAACGGGCCAAAAGTGACCCTCATTAGCTTGCACATGCCCATGTACATTAATATTCTAGCTACATAAAGGCCCATTTGGACATATACAATATGAATGGAAAGGCTTCTAGATGGTGGCAATATTTGCGACACACTAAGAAGATAAAGAAAACATGACTCGGGTGGAAGACCTTTAGAAAATTATTCCAAGAAAAATATATGTCAGAAAGGTTTTTCAATAAGAAGATAAAGGAATTCCATGAAGTACAACTAAATTCCCTTAACATGGATTCATTAATCAATAGATTCCTAGAAATTCTACACTACATACCCTACGTAAGAGATGAGAGAGTAAAAATACAACAGTTCCTTGGGTGCCTTCCAATGTTCTACAGGGACAAAATTGAGTTTGATGCATCCAAGACCTTAGAAGTGGCCTTATACAAAGCTAGCCTCTTCTATGAGCACAACCAACAAAGAAATGCGAACATAAATAAGAAGAAGGAAAAGATAAGGACCTCTTTCGACAACCGAAGGTAAGGATTCAAACCACCTTCCTTTCAAATACAAAATAACAACTTTCCAACTAATAGAAACTTCCTCAAATTCAAGACATAGTTAAATAATCTAGCACATGGTGTTAATAAACCTACAGTGGATAGAGGGACTAGGACAACCTCTATGCTAGAAAGATGATTGGGGTGACAAGGACCCCATTACTCTAGGGATTTCCCGATTAAAGAAACCAAACTTCTAAATAATTTACAAGAGGAAGCAATGGTGGAAGATATGGCATGGACACCCAGATATGTGCTTCCCTAGAGGGAAGACAAGGGACAAGGAATCCACTATCGTCTAAATAGAAGGTGAAATATCAAACACACTTGTTTCCATTTTGATTGATCCACGGGCTTGTCATAGTTATGTTTCGCCTAAAATTGTTGAAAATTGCAAGTCAAGTAAAGAGAAGCATATTAAACCATGGATGGTACAATTAGCCACGAGAGCGAAAAGGAATATTTACGAACTTATTAAAAATTTCCATCTTGACACATAGTTTTCAAACCGAGGTAGAATTAGACATTTTACCTTTAGGTGCATATGATCTACTAATAGGCATGGACTGGTTAGAACAACACCATGTCATGCTTGATTTCCTAAACAAAACTTTCACATGCACAGATAAACAAGGAAACCACAGGAAGGTACAGGGTATACTTTCGAGTGGAACGTACCTATCACCATATACTGCTTCCAGAATTAGAAAGTTTATCGGAGAATATTAATATACGTGAATTAGATGATCGATGGCGTGGAGAGGAGGTTCGTCGTTCGAGACTCGATGAAAGCGAAAATTACGAGAGTGAAGATTATCTGACAACATTTCAATTTCCAGAAAATATAATTATTGTTCGAACCATACAAGATGTCCGCGACCCACTCAATTATTGCTTTTTAACTCAGATTATATGGAATTCCAGATTCACATGGCGAGAGATGAAACAACATATAGAGGACAATACGTATAACTTCGATTTCAGATCTGAAATTATCAGTCTTGGCTTCAGCAGGGTAAGACTCCGAAGAGTAATTAGTAGGCCTACGCAAGAAGAGGAGATACCTAATAGTCTTCGTGTAGCAGTTGATGGGTTACCAGAAGTTAAGATTTGCAATGAAAGTGAAAACAGTGATGGAGAGATCTGCCCAATTTGCCATGAAACGTTTTCCACTGTGGAGCCTGTGCTGCTCAACTTGAACAACGCGTAATTTTATGGGTTAGTTTGATTAGTAAAATGTTTTTCCGGGAAACCTAAATTATAGATATCGTAAATAGTGAAAGTAAATAGAATATGCTCAATAATTTTATGTATTAGTTTGATTAGTAAAATGTTTTTTGTGTGGAACATATATATATTAATTATAAAATGTAGTATCATCTTTTCCTCTTAAAATTTTGAAATACTAAGAAGAAAATCCATTACCACCAAATCGACGTGCTCGTGTAAATCAACCTATTAGTTATGATTCCAAACCTTACACGCAACCTATTAGTTTAATTCGAAGTAATAAGTTTGAAATCTATCTAGTATTTTCATATCTATATAAACTTCTATATTTTTAAATCATAACAAGAAAGTTTAAATTCTGAGAATGTAAAACCCTTATAAACACAAAACACACAAAACCAAATAGAAAATTTGAAAACTGCTCAGCAGAAGTATTTACTGCCTGAAAAGAAGATTGACCAGGCCCAAGTCACTACAGAGAGCTTCATTGCTTTGGCAACCTATTTAAAGGTAATCCTTGTTTCCATACTGAAATTTTCCTGTACATTGTATTTTATTGGATAAGATATGTTCATAAGTATTAACTCTTTTAACTTGAACTTTCTTACAATGAGACGAAGTGGATGGACGTGGCTAATGGGGTTGGTATTTACTGGTAAGCTCATGGATCCATGGCCACAAACCTCCTTGAGGTTGGCTTCCTCTTCTGAGAATGCACGGTTTTGGTCTTATAAACCCAATGGTCAGGTTGTTGTATTAATCTATGGACTTTAGATATAGTTTTGCTAGTGGATTAGTGAGTCATCCTGCCTCCATTGGTCGAGCCATTGTGAGAGAGTTTAACATGTAAAAATTATTATGAACCAAGTCACCCTTTGTGGCCCATTTCAACATTGACTGTATTTAATATATATACTATGTTTTTAATCTCCTTTTTGCAGTGTTCTATTAGTTATTATACAATTCCTCCTTCACTTCGTAGGGATTTTGTGTTGTATTGAACCATAATGTGTTTGTGATTTCTATAGATGTCCTGTGTTAATTTTTATGTAAGTTCTGTCATAAATCCTAAGTTATTTATATGAATCGAAACGCTTTTCGTTTATGCTATGTCTCTTAATTTATATGGTTTTGGAATTTTTTATTCTATATGGACAAATAATGTCCACTCTGGAGCGCGTTTCACTATATCTTGGAAATGGATGATGATGGCATTTCGACGAACTAAAACTGAAATCCTATCTTTAATTTTCCAGGCACGACTTGCTCTTTGTGGATTAGGTAATAAGAAAGGCGATTGTATTCTATTTTGATAAGGGAGGGAATCGATCATTGATCCCGTCGGATTAATCTGCAAGTGTTTTGTTTAGAAATTCCCACCCTGGGTTTGTGGGTTCATTTGGAAGGCGATACGATCCCTTGACCGATACTTAATTTTCTGGGCATAATGATTTTACCTAAATCTTCCTGTAAAATTAGTAGATGATAGCCGTGCTTAGATTTTGCATATAAATCTTGTACAGAGTTATCTCTTTGAATTTTGGGATGTATAATGATACAATAGTGATTATGTTGTTATTTGATAACTTGCATATGGAGGGGAATCGATATTTGAGTTTATTCAACCTCCCTCTTTACCGTTTTCATGGAGTGTAACACCCAAACTCTGTATGTATAACGTCTTATGGATTCTCGAATTTGATGTTGTTAATGTTGTTTGGCATGATACTCGTATTTTGTTTGACATGATACATAATTCTTAGTGGTTCAGGGTGTTTGATAAGATTTCTGGCTAGTGTTTGTAATACAAATTCGTTATGGTTCGTATATATATATTTTTATATAGTATATATATATATTACTTAATTCTTATATAATTTTTGTAGGTATATATTTATTATCTAACCTAAGACTTGAGTTTAGGGACTTGGTCCGGGGATTCAAGATTGAATCCTCTCCCCACTTAGGTTAAAAAGGGAGTTTTGTCTCTAGGTTGAGAGGTCTATGATATATTCAATAACTCGGTTTTTATTTATATATTTAAATAAGTTGTTTGTAAACATATTTAAACATAATGACTTCTATGTAACAAGAAGTATTTAAAAAGGATTTGCTCCTAAAACTTAAGGTTGCAATATAGAATAATGAGAATATCCTAGCCATACATTTTCAAATGATATCATTCTTAAAATAAAATCCTAGGTGTATATAACAAAATCTTTATGATTCATATTAGATCCAAATAAACAATATTAGTATGACCTGTGATATCAAGGGTTAGAATACTTATGATCATTTCTACTTCCAACTAAATAGGGAACTACCATGTTCCACCCAACTGTAGACCTCAAATTGTTCCTAGTTTGTTCAACACGTCACTTTCGATATGACCAAGCAAACCAGATAAATAGAATGACTGGGCGCAATTTTCTATCTTCATTACAGGTGGCATAGTAGAGACAAGGTCCATTTACCAACCCTTTGTAGAGTCTTGTAAATATTTACCCTTTTCCCAGAGTTCATCCTTGACTTGGCAGTCTAAGCAATAAAAGACCTATGGCTGAACCCTCTAGTGTGCTAGGGACCATTAACCCATGTAATGTCCGCTCTCTGCTATCTAATCATTCGAATCTCTACTGGCTATCTAATCATTCTAATCATTCTGTTTAATAATTAATCATAGTGGCTATTTGCTTTATTTTCTCTTTACTTTAATAATTGGATTTCTTTTTAACTCTCACAGTTAATTTATTTTTAACTAAATAATATAGGATTATATTTATCCTATTTCTTGTTGATTTTTAGTTATCAACCACTTAACCATTCTAATCTCTACAATGCTTGGTCCCTTTTGAAGTGGTTGTCCCCATCAGTTAGAAAGAGTAAAATAAGATAAATAATATGCTAGTCATAATAATTAATCTAATACTAATGCACTAGAGCCTCTAGCTCAACATTAGTTATACATATCAAGTCTAGGTGTTCCATATCTTACTGCTCAACACCAACTCAGCATAACCATAATCTAGTTGTTTCAAAGCTTACTTGATCAACACCAACTTTAACAATAGTCCTAGTGCTCCATAACTTACTTCTCAACACCAACTTACAATTTAAAATAGTTTCGTGGCTCCATAGCTTACTACTCAACACCAATAGTTTTGTTTTGGGATATTAAATCCCTCCCCTCTTAAAACAACATTGTACCGGTGTTAACAATTTCAAATGAAACCATGAAATAAGAAGGGGTAAGCCTCTTTCATAGTCGTTTCATTTTCCCATGTGACCAATCAAGGCCCGAAATGCTTCCATTACACTTTCAGCTAGACAGTGGCTCCCTTCCTGAGATGCACCTATCTCTTGTCTAGTATATGAAGGTGTTCCGACATAAATTCCCTTATGGTTCTACTTGTAAAAATTACCAATCAATTACATGTTTAGTATAATAAACATATTTATTAAGTAAGGATACGTGGAAAACATTGTGAACCTTGACATGAGTAGGTGGTGCTAGTTCATAGGTCAGCGGGCCCTTCTTGGCCAATATTTCAAAAGGCCCACAAAAATTGGGAGCTAACTTCTTGTATTTTCCCAAGCTTATTGAGCTTATTTTTTCTTTCACTTCCAAGTAGACATGTTCTCCAACCTGATACTCTTTATATTTTCTGCCATAGAGTAGCTCAAATGGGCTTATCTTGGCTGAGGTCTGATAACCATTGTTGTATGCAAATTCTGCAAGATGCAAGTACTCTTCCCACTTAGATCTATTGTTTATTACATACATTATAAGCATATCTTCTAGCATCTGATTTATTCGTTCTTTTTGTCCATCCATTTGTGGATGACATGTAGTGCTAAAATTCATCTATAATTCTAGCCCTGAAAAAAATGACCTCAAAGAATTACTTGTGAAATTTGTATCTCTATCAGAGATAATAGCTTTAGGTATACCGCGAAGTCTAAAAAATTATTTTAATAAAATATCTATACCATGCAGTCTAAAAATTTCTTTTAAGAAAATATCTGCAATATGAACAACCTTATAAGTAGATTTTACCATAATGAAGTGTGCAACCTTTGATAGTTTATCTACTATCACCATGATTGAGTAATTTTGTTTCTTGCTTTTAGGAAAACTTGGGATAAAGTCCATGCTTATCACCTCCCATTTCCATTCTAGAGTGGGTAATGGCTGAAGCAAACCAACTAGATGATGATGTTCAACTTTAACTAGCTAACATTTTTTACATTTGGCAATAAATAATGACACATCAGACTTTGATTTTGGAAAAAAGAAATGTTTCTTTACTGCTGATCATATCATTTTCTGATATCTTGGATGTCCTGAATATGGCTTCTTATGGAATTCAGTCAATATTTCAGACCTGATATTCTCTGTTTCAGGCACAAAATCTTCTTTAGACCATAAAAGTCTTGTTTCGTCAATTTTGTATTCTTTTTGTTGTTGAAACAACCCGTTTTCTTGCATTTTTTGAAGGACTTATGCATAAAATCGATCATTTTTGCTTGCTATACTGATTCTATTATGTAAATCAGAACTCCTTTGACACACTATTAGCTCGTACAAAAAATGAATTATGTGACTTAAGGCACTAGTGATCTTATTCTCTTTTCCCTTTATGTGTTTTACTTCAAAATTGTATTCTCTAAGGAAAGCTAACCACCTAGCTTGTCTAGCATTTACGTCTAGCTGATGAAAAATATAGTTTAAGCTTATATTTTTAGTTTTAAGGAGAAACTTCTTCACAATGAGATAGTGCCTCCAAATTTTCAAAGCATGGATGATAGAAGCTAACTGAAGATCATGTGTTGGATAGTTTTTTTCATGTTCTTTTAAATTTCATAATTCAAAATAGATCAGAGAATCATTTTGCATAAGAACTGCCCCAAGTCCTTCCTTGCTTGTGTTGATGCAAAAAAAAAATCCCCATTAGGATCAACAATCTTCAATATTGATGCAGTAGTTAGTAGTTGTTTCAGCTTCTGAAAATTGTCCTCCCTTTTTGTTTTCCATAAACAAATTGACTCAATTTTTTGCAAGGATGTCATGGGGCAAGCAATCCACAAACAATTTTCAATGAAATTTCTATAACACCCCGCTAATCCCAAGAATGATCTGATGTCTGATACATAGGTGGGTTTAGGCCACTCCTTAATATCTTTGATCTTTTGTGGATCTACAACGATACCTTCTTCGGAAATGATGTGGCCTAGGTACTGCATTGATTTTTATAAAAGTCACATTTAGTGAATTTGGCATACAACTGATGTTACCGTAGGACTTGCAAAACAATCCTAAGCTATTTCTCATGTTATTTTTCATTTTTATAATAGTCCAATATGTCATCTATGAACAAAAGTACAAATTTATCCAAGTATTTACTGAAAATACTGTTCATCATACACATAAAATTTTCCCGCTCATTTGTTATCCCAAAGGGCATTACTACAAATTCATAGTGACCATATAGTGTCCCAAAATCTATTTTTCTTACGTCTTCTTCTTGGATCCTTACTTGGTGTTATCCAGATCTTAAGTCAATTTTAGAAAAAATATTTCTCCTCCAACTTGATCGAGCAGATCATCTATTCCGAGGATCCGGTATCTATTCTTTATGGTTAACTTGTTTAACAATCGATAATCAATGTACATATGCATTGTACCATCCTTCTTCTTTACAAAAAGGATAGGTGCTCCCCATGGAGACACACTCGGTTTAATGTAAACCTTTTCAATCAGTTCATGCAATTGTAATTTCAATTCTACTAATTCAAGGGTGCTCATGCAGTATGGGGTTTTGAGTCCGGTCGATACTCATTCTATGAAGAAATCTAGGACTCTTTTTGGCAGTAGTCCTGGTATTTCTCTTGAAATATATCTTTAAAGTCCATTAGATCCAGGAAATCTTCAATTTTTTATTCCTTCTCTTTTTCCAGGTTATGAATGTTAACTGCATAGAGTTTGCACCCTTTTCTTAGACACTTTTTAGCTTGTAGGGATGATATTTTTCTGATAGAAATTTTCTTAGGGGCTGGTGCAAGGTAATGATACCCAATTATGACACGTTAGTTGCAATGACATGCTGAAAAAATAGAAATATTATCATTAAAATGAATTATTAGAGGTACCTACAAATTTTTTTCGAATTAGGTGTAAGAAGATGAAACGTAGAATGCCAGATGACCTTCCGGAATATATAACTTTTATTTCTGGAAACGTGGTATAACCACCCTAAAATGTCATTATTTTAAGATTGGTATGTTATTTTTTCTCTAAGACATAATGCACATGTTATAATTGAGCCACCTGTTTGTTATGTATATTGTCAATTTATGAGGAAAAAAATATGTAGAGGCATAGGCAACAGACAAATCTTGTGCGGCGCTATTTTTCCAAAATTTTAAAAGTTATTTTTATATTTTTTTTAAATTACGAAAGTCAGTGAAGCCCTAAAATGACATGGTCAAGTGTTGGGCCACCATGTCATGGTCTGAACACAATCAATTTTTTTTTTTTTTAGCTTGTAGGGTTTCTTGTACTCTTGTGCAAGTTCTTTTCCGTTCTCGAAATAGGTAAGCTAATCAAAAGTTATAGGCCAAATAAACGACCTTTTTTTTTACAAATTTGACATGAGTGCAGTTAAAAATGAATTAAAAATAGAAAAAAATAACAGATCTATTAAAAAAATATATAATAAGAATCTGCACACAGATCTCGACAAGTGTGTACGATTTCATCAATAGTGCACAAGTGGAGCATATGCGGAACTAGGCGTGAAAAACATGAAGTTACAGAAATTGTTGTGTTCTGCCACAAATCAGACCAAATAAGACCGAGCCTCAAGGTTTAGCAATTTGAAGCTAATACCAAACCTGCAATGGTGCCAAAAAAAAATTGAATCCAGTCACGTGTGCGCGCAAATACGCGCACGCACAGATGCATGCACATGTGTCTAGGAGCGCGCATGCATGTCAGAGAGTGTGCACGCGTTGTTTAATTTCATATGTCAAGGGGATACATAAAGTTGACAAAGTAAATTAAAGAAAACATACAAAGGGATGCGTAAAGTTGACAAATGAAATTAAAGAAAACATACAAAGGGATGCGTAAAGTTGACAAATGAAATTAAAGAAAACATATAATTTGCAACGAAAAAATAATAGGGTGGTAATAAACTACACTTGTGTCGTCCATTTTCAGTTGCACTTCAAGATTGAAGGTGGTAGCCTTGGGACTAGACATAGGTCGTAGGCTCGAATCTCCTCAGTTCAGTTTGATGATGAACAAGATGATGATGATGGATATGTTTATGAGGAAGGGGGAGATGAAAATGATGATGAAGAGGAGGAGGATGATGATGATGAGGATGATCATGATGATGAGGAGGAGGATGAGGATGATGATGGTGATGATGATGATCATGGTAATGATGATGATGGCAATGAGGATGATGATGATGATGGTGATGATGATGACGATGGTGATGCAGATGATGATGATGATGATGAATATGATGATGATGATGAAGATGTTGATGAGGAAGGGCGAGATGACAATGATGATGAAGATGAGAACGATGATGATGATGATGAGAATCATGATGATGATGGTGAGGTTTAGGATGATGATGGTGATGATGAAGAGGAGGAGGATGATGATGATGATGATGATGACGAGGATGATGGTGATGAGGATGATGATGGTGATGATGATGATGATGATGATGATGATGGAGATGATGATGGTGATGAAGATGTTGATGATGATGATGATGATGACGAAGATGATGGTGATGATGATCATGATCATGATCATGATGATGACGATCATCATCATCATCTTCATCAACATCACCATCATCACCATCATCCTCATCACCATCATTATCGTCATCATCATCATCATCATCATGTCATCATCATCACCATCATCATCGTCATCCTCATCACCATCATCCTCATCCTCATCATCATCGTCTTCCTCTTCATCATCACCATCATCATCATCATCCTCACCATCATCATCATCATCCTCCTCATCATCATCATTGTTCTCCTCATCATCATCATCGTTCTCCTCATCATCATCATCGTTCTCCTCTTCATCATCATCATCATTCTCCTCTTCATCATCATGTCATCATCATCACCATCATCATCATCATCCTCATCACCATCATCCTCATCCCCATCCTCATCGTTTTCCTCTTCATCATCACCATCATCACCATCATCATCATCATCCTCATCATCATCCTCATCGTTCTCCTCTTCATGATGATGATGATGATGATGATGAGGATGATGGTGACGATGATGAGGATGAGGATGAGGATGATGATGACGATGATGATGAGGAGCATGGTGATGAGGATGATGATGGTGAGGATGATGATGATGGTGGTGATGGTGATGATTATGATGATGGTGATGATGATGATGGTGATGAGGATGATAATGATGATGATGATGATGATGATGATGATGATGATGCAGATGTTGATGGGGAAGGGGGGGATGACAATGAAGATGAAGAAGAGGATGATGATGATGAGGATGAGGATGATGGTGATGAGGATGGTGATGATGATGATGATGGTGATGATGGTGATGATGATGATGATTATGGTGTTGATGGTGGTGGTGATGATGATGATGATGATGATGATGATGATGATGATGGGATGATGAAGAGGAGGACGATGATGATGACGATGATGATGATGATGATGATGATGATGACGGTGATGATGATGATGATGATGATGATGATGATGTGTAACATCCTGAAAATTCACAAAAATTTAAAATTTTTTCTATATAGCATTAACTACTACAATGCCATGCGGAAGTACAATCAAATTTAATTTGTTTACCTTAGATGATAATCTGATGATGACATTTCTTCAATTTAGTTGTGGATGGTATAAACATGTCACTATCAATTACTTGTTATTTATGTCATAGAGACCCAATATATTAATTATATTTATTAAGTACTGCTGGATGTTTTTACTGTCGTTCTTGTCCTCCCATGAAATATAGTTACTTCTATAAATTTAAAAATATTGTTAATTATCTTAAGTAATACTTAAATTATTTGTACTAACTATTTGATTTTTCTTGATGATGAAGGGGTCCTATGGGCACCCGAGGCTTACTTAGCTAAATAGCTAATGCACTTGAAACTTATGTTGCAGATCGTAAGTAAGTGTGATACTTCTTTCCAACACATTACAGATGCATGTAAAAAGAATTAGATTTACATAGTGTCCACAGTTAAAAGTATGGAGATAAAATTTTGGGTAAGGGTAAGACCTACCCTACTGTGGTCGTACAATATACTCAAATGTCGTGACTATTTACTGGTGTTTCATCTCTTCAGCTTAGCTTCTTATTTAACATCATGCGTATGCCATTTTATTTTAAATTGTAATGTGGTTTGTGTTATACTTGTATTCGAGATCTCGACTATAGCTTGTATAACTATGTGGATTCATCCACTGATGTTAAAAGATCCTTTGTGTATCACCAACCCTAGCTCCAAAGGTTTTAGGATTTAAGGTTACGTCTATCTGCATATCATACTATAAGTTTCAACATAATGTTGGCATGCTAAATTTATTACTCCTATATCTATTATATCCTTTTTTAAAGGTATTAACCCAACTGCATGATATAAATATATACTAGGCATTATAAACCTAATGCACATTTTAATAAAAACTAGGTATGATAGTTTTTGTACTCATTATGGTTTTTATGCAAATCTTGACTAATCAAGGATTCTACGTATAACACTTGTGTTAAAGGTTATGATGAAAATCCAAAGTAATGTTTTAATCTTGACTAAGACCACATAACCAGCTTAGTGAATGTTGCATTGGCTGTTGATGTATATGTAACTTCGGAATGTATTTCACATATATGTATATTGTTTTCCTATAGAGATGGTATTATTCCTCTATAAGGAAGTGTCGTCATTTATATTGTAAGTGTCGTAACTTATACTTGATGGGTTATTAGACCACCTTATTTGGGGTCGGCCCTGTATAAGTCATGTGGGTCAAAGGGTTATTAGACCACCCTATTGGGGGTCGGCCATGTGGGTCAAAGGGTTATTAGACCACCCTATTGGGGGTCGTCCCACTCAGCATTATGTTATGTGGTAAAGTTCGAGCCTACATGAGTTAGGTAAAAAGGCAAGTCAAGTCAAGTATAAATAGAGTGCGGGAGGCACTCTATTTACTCACTCACTTCTCACACATGCTCTCAAGGAGGAGAGGCGCACTTATGGAGGAGGAGGATTGCTGCTAGGTTATGGCTATCTCTATTGGTTGGTTGTATCATTGCTCTATCTATCTCTGAGGAAGTTATTGGGGTTTTTCACCTTTATGGTTTTCCCCAAGTAAATATTTGTGTCTCTTGTGTGCTTGCATTATTGTCTCCATGATTGATATGCTGTAGATATGCTGTACATGTTGTTCTCTCAGTTAAGATCCTAGATCATATTGAAGTAAATTCTGAAAATTTAACATGGAATCAGAGCTAGCCTGAAAGAAGGCATGATATGGCATGTATGACACTTGTTGCACTTACGATGCTAGGGCTTGATATAGAAAAAACCAGTCATCGTAGCACTTTCGCTATAAATCTGTTTTGGCAAAGTTTTCGGATCTGAAATTGTTACAGGCCGAATCTAAGATCCCCAGGTATCTTGTGTCCAAAGGACAACCTCTAATTCGTTGTACTTTGTGATTTATGATCTGTGCAATATAGGGTTTCTGCCTCTTCCAGATCTGAGTCAAAATCAGGTGACCTTGGGAAAAAGGTCATAACTTGGGCTAGGAAGCTCCAAATGAAATTTCGTAAAAAGTGACAGGTAGTACACAGTCTGTACTATCTCAGAAAACTTTTTCAGAGGCCGAAGTTCAAACAGTGACACGTGGCACGCCGTACAAGTTCGCTCTTTTGTTTTATCCCAAAACAGGTCACGTTGCGACATTTGGCATAACTCTCTCTCAGAGAATCCAATTGAGGTCAGACCTATCAGGATGGAAAGGTAACATGTCAGGCTATCTTAAGAAACTTTTTTCAGACCCTGTGGATCAAAATTTTCGGAGTTACACCAGAAACAATCAGGTACATATTTCTGTCAAAACAGAATTATTTTTTGGTACCTTCATTCATGGCTTCCGTAATTTAGGGATTTGAAGAAAGTTGGAATTTTTGTAATCGGAGACCACGGCTGAATGCTACTCATCAAAATAAAAATTTAGAGACCAAAATCAGAATTTTTGGTTGGGCAGAAGGCCGGGCTTGATCAGACCCTAGTTCGGGACTTTGATCAGGAAAGTGGAAAATTAGGGCTTCTGTAAAAATGGGAATTTTTGAAATCTGAGACCACGGCTGGAAGCTCCTCAGAAAAATAGAAGCTTAGAGCTTTGGATCAAACCTTTTGATTGGGAAAAAGAGTGGGATTAATCAAACCCCAGTTCAGGGTCACGTCCAGTGAATCCAGAAGTTTCAAAGGCAAAATTGAGGAGTGAAACTTTGCAGTTTTCAAATTATGAATATACCAATTTGATCAGCTCATCAAGGCGCATATTTCTATCCTTTCGGAAGTTTGAAATTCAAAGTTTGAATTTTTGGGGTTTCTCTGACAAACCCATATCCAGCTCCAGGTCCAGTTCTTGCACATCAAGTGGATTGGGTTAATCCTAGAAGAAGATGGATTGGTCACCTACATAGGTGAAGAAGTTCCTGTTTCAGAGGGAGATGAGGCTAAGGCCTTACATAAGAAGATTACAAGCGATCTTGACAGGTATGACTCATCGAGGTATGTTTTGATATTTGTCCATGATTAAGTTTATGGTATGTTTGTCTTCATGTTATTACAGTTAAGTACAATTTTGTTTTTAGATTTGTCGTATCACCTTAACAAAATTATGAATGCATGATAGAAGATATTCATTATTTAGGGTGTTGACACTTATGATTGTACTAATGCATTATGGTGTTGTATGAGGTTTATGTTGTCTACTAACATGAAAGGTACACCAAGAAAGACAAATCATGCTCCAGTTCAAGAACATATGATCATGGTGACATGAGGATAAAGACTCATCCATTGTCATGGATCTCATAGAAGATCCATTTACGAGGTATGTATAACTTGGTTTTATAATGGTTAACCTATGAGATATACAGGTTACTAGCACAAGTCATTGAAGAAGAACAAGAAGACATCATGTGAGTATGTTAGACATAATTAGCTAGCATGCTAATCCAGGTATGTTTTTCCTATATCAAGTTAGAATCTCACCTGGTGATAAGATCCTTTATTTAAGTATACTTGGCATGATTGATTATGATTATTCATTGAAGTTAGTACTCATGGGTTTAGGCATATTATGATTTTTACTTTGATTGATGATATGACTAACCAGAAAAGTCCTATGGTCAAATAGGAATATAAGTAAAAGAATTATGTCTCTTATATTGATTGATTTGACTAACCAGAAGAATCATGAAGGTATAGCTTTGAATAATCACAGGTTTTATGCATATTATATCTCTTATCTTGATTGATGATTCAACTAACCTGAAGAGTCATAGGTTTGAGTAATTAAAGGTTTAGATATGTTATGTTTCTTATGATTCGACTAACCATAAGAATCCTGCATAAATCTTGAATAATAATGCTTACTATTTTTGTTTGAAATGATCATGACTATACATGCTTGAGATTATTGTGTTTTAATAGTATACTAATGAATGTATGTTTTTATATTAGACCTAGAGGATAACACAATGATGATACTAACAAGCATGCATAGGGATCGAGAATGTATATAAGTTCAAGGACAGGTAATCCAGGGAGCAAAGATCAAGAGGGAGTACACTTCAGTAGTTTCTGCAAGAATGCAGATATTCAGAGGGAGTTGACCATCTTTCTACATTCCACAACAGAAAGGTGTAGAAGAAGCTACTGCAGATTAGGACTCCAGCATCTCCTGCAAGAAAGCAAAGACTCAGAGGGAGTCCACCCAACGAACAAACAAAGATAAGTATTTTAATTTCTTGCATATGTGTTTGTTTAAATAAAATTGTTCAATGATGTATATGCTCATGTTCCTAGACTTAGGATATGTATAGTTGCATTGATGAACAGTATACTACTAATATACATGGGTAAGTGGCCTATGGCACTGTACAACATTCCATTGCTACTTATCTAGAATGAAACCTCTTTGCTGACATGTTGGGAGTTGTGCACACTCTTAACAATGTTCTGGTAGAGATTGGAAGGCATCTAGAAAGTTATGGGATATGGATAAATGTTGTATTGAAGCATTGGCTAAGATAATTGCATGAATGTATGACATATTTATTTATGTGTAAGAATTTGTTCTGAAAACTATGAGATGTTTTCTAATCATGCAATTTAACTTGTTGTGTAGGAAAGATCGTATGCCATCTCCTACAAAAGAAGAACTACAACATTTGTTCCAGCAACAAAGATATATATTGAAGATATTAAAGATATTGAAGTTCCCAGGATCTGGGATGAAGAAATGAAATGCCATGATCCGTCGATCATGAAGAATGATGTTTGGGATGTAATCCCAAGACATGAAGGGAAGTTTGCTATGACTTCCAAATGGAATTATCAGATCAAGCATGTTCAGATGGCAACATTGAGAAATATAAAAGTGATGAAATAGAAGATGCACCAGATGGATTTCAAGATAGCATGGTGTAGTCACATATATGTGCAGAACTTGGTATGGTAGGATAGACAGCTTTCTATCCAGTTTGGGCTTTACCAAGAGTAAAGCGGATTCCAACCTTTACTACAAGGTTGAGGAAGGCAATCCAGTGATACTACTTTTGTATGCGGATAACCTGTTTGTTACAGGTGAAGATAGATTGATTGCCGACATGCAGCAGAAGCTTACTACCGAGTTCGAGATGAAGAACTTGGGGTTGATGCACTATTTGTTTTTTGCATGGAGGTGTGGCAGAGTGCAGATGGAATCTTCCTTGGACAAGGGAAGTATGCAATAGAGATCCTGAAGAGGTTCGGGATGATGGACTGCAAGGCTATGGCCACACCTATGGCATTGAATCTAAAGCTTCTATGTGATGCTTCATCTGAGCCGGTTGATGTCTCTTTGTATTGTCAGATGATTGGGTCCTTGATGTACCTGACGAACACGAGACCAGACATTTGCTTTGCTGTGAACACATTGAGCCAGTTCCTGACGGATCCGAGGAGTGTTCACCTGGTTGCTGTAAAGCATGTTCTGAGGTACCTGAAGGGTACAGTGGATTATGGGCTCAGGTATGAGGAGAATCAAAAGTTTAACCTGCAGGGTTATGTTGATTCAGATTGGGCTGGCAGTGCTGCAGATAGGAAGAGCACATCTGGGTGTTGCTTCAGTATGGGATTAGGTGTGATCTCTTGGTTTAGCAGGAAGCAGTCCTGCATAGCACTGAGTACAGCTGAGGCAGAGTATGTTGCAGCCTGTTTAGCTAGTTGTGAGGCAGTATGGCTACGGAAGCTACTGTCTGAGTTATTTGATCTCCCGTTGGAGGCCACTGGTATCTTCTGTGATAACCAGAGTTGTGTGAAGCTGTCCGAGAAACCAGTGTTTCATGACAGGTCGAAACACATAGAGATCAAATATCACTATATCAGGGATATGGTGCAGAGAGGAGCTGTGAAGCTCCTGTATGTTGCGACGGACGAGCAGATTGCAGATGTGCTGACGAAGCCACTAGCCAGGGTGAAGTTCGAGTACTTCAGAGAGAGGCTTGGCGTTCTTCAGATCGAGGACACTTCGAGGAAGAAATGATGGACACATTTGCTGAAGCCATTCCAAGCATGTTGGAAGGAGGATCCTTCACATGGCTGTGGATGTAAGCGCTGGATGATGAGCATCAGGATGATGTTCTGGTTTCTGCTTGGATATTATCAGTTGGATCATTTTTATGTATGTATGTACGCATCATGTTCGATGCTGGATATGATCAGTTGGATCATTTTTATGTATGTATGTACGCATCATGTTGGATGCTGCATATGATCATTTGGATCATTTATGTATGTATGCATCATGTTGGATGCTGGATATGATCAGTTCGATCATGTGTACGTATTTTGTATATGCATCATGTTGGATGCTTGGACCATGTATCTGTATATGTATCAGGTGGATACATTGTATGATCAGGAGGATCATGTATGATGATATGTATCATATATTTGTATCAGGTGGATACATTGATGATCAGGAGGATCATGTATGATGATATGTATTAGGTAGATACTTGGTATGCATCAGGTAGATGCATTGATGATCAGGTGGATCATGCAGCAGGATGTTGCAGTGATGATCAGGATGTTGCTCCAGATGACATGCAGCAGGATGTTGCAGTGATGATCAGGATGATCATAGATGACGAGCTTCAGGATGTTGCTCCAGATGACATGCAGCAGGATGTTGCAGTGATGATCAGGATGATCATAGATGACGAGCTTCAGGATGTTGCTCCAGATGACATGCAGCAGGACGTTGCAGTGATGATGATCAGGATGATCATGGATACATCAGGATGATGTATGGTGAGTATCAGGTTGATACTCTGTGGCCGTGGATCAGGTTGTGCAGATGAGCATGTAATCCGGTGCCCTGGGAGATTTGCAGATGGTCTTTCGAGGTTTTGCCTATGGCATGTAATTCGGTGCCCTGGGACATCTGGCAAATGCTCTTTCGAGGTTTTGCTCTGGGAGGACATGTAATTCGGTGCCCTGGGAGATCTGCAGATAGTCTTTCGAGGTTTTGCCTATGGCATGTAATTCGGTTCCCTGGGATATCTGGCAGATGCTCTTTCGAGGTTTTGTCCTATGGCATGTAATTCGGTGCCCTGGGAGATCTGCAGATAGTCTTTCGAGGTTTTGCCTATGGCATGTAATTCGGTTCCCTGGGATATCTGGCAGATGCTCTTGCGAGGTTTTGCCATGACCACATGTAATTCGTTGCCCTGGGAGATCCTATAGGTAGAGCTGTGTGCTCGTAACAGCCTGGGATGCTCTTGCGAGGTTTTGTGGTGAGGTCACATGTAATTCGGTGCCCTGGGAGATCCTATAGGTAGAGCTGTGTGCTCGTAACAGCTTGGGATGCTCTTTCGAGGTTTTGTGACGCACGTAAAAGTCCTGAGGATTCCACAGTATGGCCAGTGATGATGAAGACCTGCAGGTGGTGGGCCTACATCCAGTATGAAAAAGGACTGGCTCTGTAGAACTTCCTATGACGAGTAGAGACAGAGATTGGATGAGATAGCAGCAGCAGTGACGATGATGATGACTCAAAGACGATTATCCAATGACGATGATCCAGAGAAGATGACTTGTGCTAGAAGAACTGTGCTGAGAAATACCTTCCTAGTTAAGAGGGAGTGTTGATGTATATGTAACTTCGGAATGTATTTCACATATATGTATATTGTTTTCCTATAGAGATGGTATTATTCCTCTATAAGGAAGTGTCGTCATTTATATTGTAAGTGTCGTAACTTATACTTGATGGGTTATTAGACCACCTTATTTGGGGTCGGCCCTGTATAAGTCATGTGGGTCAAAGGGTTATTAGACCACCCTATTGGGGGTCGGCCATGTGGGTCAAAGGGTTATTAGACCACCCTATTGGGGGTCGGCCCACTCAGCATTATGTTATGTGGTAAAGTTCGAGCCTACATGAGTTAGGTAAAAAGGCAAGTCAAGTCAAGTATAAATAGAGTGCGGGAGGCACTCTATTTACTCACTCACTTCTCACACATGCTCTCAAGGAGGAGAGGCGCACTTATGGAGGAGGAGGATTGCTGCTAGGTTATGGCTATCTCTATTGGTTTGTTGTATCATTGCTCTATCTATCTCTGAGGAAGTTATTGGGGTTTTTCACCTTTATGGTTTTCCCCAAGTAAATCTTTGTGTCTCTTGTGTGCTTGCATTATTGTCTCCATGATTGATATGCTGTAGATATGCTGTACATGTTGTTCTCTCAGTTAAGATCCTAGATCATATTGAAGTAAATTCTGAAAATTTAACATTGGCAGGCATTCGAAACCTGGTAGCTATGGCATTCATGGTTTAATAAATGTACTTTAGTGGAATGCCTTTTGGCATCTCTCATGGCATGGCTCCACGCGAAGTTTTCTTGCTTGATGTGCTAACCCTAGCTTCCCGTTGAACTACTCACTGAGCCATAATATGGAGCATTCATTTTGCACTATGTGAGACTGGAGAGGCCGACAGGCTCTCAGTTTTCCAAGGTTTGTAACCCTGCTTGCAGTTTCCTTCCGTGGGTTCGATAGCATGACCTCTGTCTGTAATAATGGTGATAGTAGGTTATATGTATTTGCTTTCGCTGCAAGATGTACAGAGTTTGAATTTGGTGATGTATTGATATGCCTCCAGGGTTTCCATGGTGAAAGTTTAAACGTTGCAGGAGTTTTCGGGCATACTATGAAAGGCTATTTACATGTAATGTCATATTTTCTCAACTTGTGCTCCATTGATGGTTTTAAATAATGTTCTAGGTTTTCATTTTGAGATATGATAAATGTTTAACCACCATGTTGTAATGTCCTGACAGGTCCTTCCTCGGTGTGGGTTTTTAAGTTAGTAAGATAGGGATGAGATCTTGAAAACCATGGTAAGCCTCGCTGACTTCGTCATGGCCATCCATAGTACTCAGAAAAACTCTTTGGATGAATCTTTGGCACAATGTCAGTCTGTGTTGGTTTATCCGAGACTTCGGTTTCATTTTTACATTTCAGACATTACAGTGGTTGTAAATATTTTTAAGCCACGAGGCAAGTTTTGATACAGGGAGGGTTGAACTCTCGACCTATCTTTCAATGGTTTGTCAAAACATACTGTAATTATCTTTAAATGATATCTATGTATACAGTGTCGCTTCGAAGGGTTTAAAACCCTCGGCATTTTGATAAAATACAATGCTAAACTTCTAGGGTATTAAATCCTGATTTTTTATTAAAGATTGCAGTTGATGTTTTGAACCTTTGACCTTGTGTTGTTTCCTTTTATTTTGTTCTACGTATGAGCTTTCAAGGGATAATACTATAGGTTTTAAGTATTTAAACGAATGAAATTTTAAAGTGTTGAAACTAAGAGAAAAATCTCGGCACTGTGTTGATTTGAAAAGTTGTTTGCAGAGTCTGACACTGTGATCTAAATAGTTATTTAAATCTTTAGGGTTTGCGTATAAACCCTAAGTCAGAAGGATAGACCATCAACCCTACTAAGAACTAAATGCTATTTTGAGTTTTGGTTAAAAAATTAGTACGGGTTTCGAATCCTGGATTCATTATGTAACTTGTAAAGTTATAAAACTTAGACTGTGTGGAAGAATCTTTAGATGTCAAATCTGGTTTCACATTTCTCTATCGTTTTGCTAAAAGAAAGAAATGTTAACATGGTATTAGTATGTATAGTTAAAGAAAAATATTTAACCCTAGGACATTCGATTAGTTTGTTACTATTTGATTTGTAAAAGTTAATATTCCATATTTCTGGTTTTGTATAAAAGATATAGATGTATGATTTCAATCCATTTTCTTACAATGTTTACAACTGCGTTTTTAATGAAGAATACCTATATTAATTGTTCCGATGTTATTAGGATTTGTGATACATAAGCTATACGGTCTTTAAAGGTTAGTTTAATGATGAGTAATGTTAATACTATTGTTTATGAAATAAACTTGTATTAAATAGTTTTCTGTATTCAGGTATAAGCTACTTTAATTCTGAAGAGTGCATTGCTATAGTTTAACATATAAAAGAACTATTTAGAATATTAAATTGTTATGAAACATATCAAAGTGTTATGTTCCTAAGCATATGCATAAAAATATTTCTATGTTTCCTAGATAAATTTTGTGATGTTTACTGAAAAATAGATAGCATGAAGGTACTGAAATAATTTAGATTTATTTATGATACTCAATCATTTGAATCTTCTTTAAATACATCTTGCCCGTACTAGAGTACGACACTAGAAACAGTGTGTGGAAAAATGCAGGGAAGCATTTTATTCTATCATTCATCTATAAACTTTTAACTACTCATTTATCAATTTGACCTAATAACTGTATGGTTTTTCAGAATAGATAACTTTTAGAAAATGAAACAGTTCAAAATATTTAGGAGGAAATATAAAACTGATAACATAATAACATGTAGATCCTAATTAATAGCTTTGACAGAAAGTAAATAAGATAACAGTACGTGAACCTGATAACTGTAGAAGAGACAAACAACCAAAGTAGCCCATTCCACCCAACCTACCCCTGAAGATAGCCAATTTACTTGCATTAGGACCCCCAAGCTTGTTCACTGAACCACCAGGACGAAGATGTTGTGTGGAGAAATGGAATAAATTCCTTTGCAACTCAGCAGTAGCACTTGACAAAAGTAATTCCTACTTTTAGCAATATTGAACTCAGTAATGTGGCCACACTAGTTCAGAATGCAGTCTTAGTTCTCTCAATCACTTCTAACCTTCCCTTCATCGAATATCTTGTGCTCAGAAATTATCACAAGGTAAGAATTGAACAGCCTCTTGCTAAATTAGATGGGTAGATAAGCATGCCTATGTCTTTTGGTCAGTAGATTTTATTAAATGAACCACCTACTCAGTTCCACTTTCTTGGGGAACATGACCATAAAAGTAGGGAAGTTTCCCCCTTGCAACAGTTAGAAGTGAGTTGAGGATGCTTCCAAGTGTCAGTTTTCTCTCCACCCTAGTCCATTCCTCCTAGTGGGTAGGTGAAAAATCATTCAATAGTCTCCTTTGGATATTTGTCTCCTCTTTTATTTATTAATAATAAAATATTCAGAGTAATTAATTACAGTCATCCTTGACCCCACTTGGTCAATAACATAAAAATTTACAATAAAATAAAACATAATGTTTTTCTAACAACATAAAATATTCATAATTTGAGTATGTGACAAACACCCCCTCTTAAGTTCAACATCATCCTCGATGTTACTTTATTCATCATCCTCTTGTTCCTTCAGGAACAACATTGGATATGCCACCCGCATATTAATTTTCAATTCCAAAGTTGCTTTCTCCGTACTAAGGTGCTTCCATTGCACCTTTACTTGTTCAATGGTACGATTACGAAGCAAAATTTCCCTCTTGTCAAGGATATAGTCCAGTTCTACTAGAAAATCTCCTTCTGGTTCCACCTATACATCATTCCAATTAATCACATGAGTAGCATAATGCACATACTTTTTCAAAAGGGAGATGTGAAATACATTATGTACTTTAAAATTCGGTGGCAAAGCCAACTGACATGCCACTGGTCCTACCCTGGACAGTATTTCAAAAGGTCCACAATACCTTGGTGCTAGTTTAGCACAACTTCCTAATTTTAAGGAGATTTTTTAGGTTTTACCTTGAGGAACACATGCTCACCAACCTGAAACTCTTTTGGAGTTCTTTTAAATCTGCATGACTTTTCTGTCTATCTTATAAAATTTTCAAATTGCCTTGAACCGGTTTCACGGTTAGTTCCATTTCTTTTAATAACTCAGTTCCTAGCATTAACCTATCTGGTGGATTACTCCATGAAATAAGAGTATTACATTTTCTGCCATATCAAATTTCAAAAGGACTGAGTTTTGTTGAAGCTTGGTAATGATTATTATAAGCAAACTCAGCAAGATGTAAATATTCCTCCCATTTACCTGGTTGATCTCTAACATTCATTCTTAACATGTCTTCAAGAATATGATTGACCCTTTTGGTCTACCCATCCGTTTGTGGATGAAATGCTATATTGAAATTTAAAGTAGTATCTAAACCTTTAAATAAAGAATTCTAGAATTTTCCTGTAAACTTTGAGTCTCTGTCAGAAATTATAACTTTTGGAATCCCATGCAAATGAAAATTTTGTTTCATAAAAATTTCAGCAATGTTAGCAGTCTTGTAGGTTGTCTTGACATGTATGAAATGGGCTTCTTTACTAATCTTATCCACTACTACTATTACAGAATCATTCTGTTTTTTATTTTTAGGTAAACCAATAATAAAATCAATACTAATTATGTCCCACTTCCAATCTGGAATAGGTAGTGGCTGCAACAATCCAATTGGCTGTCGATGTTCAGCCTTTACTTGCTGACACTCTATACACCTAGCAATATATTCAGCTACTTCACTTTTCATGCATGGCCAAAAATAATCTTTTCTCAGCATTGTTATCATCTTTTGTTAGCCAGTATGTCCTGAGTATGGACTTTTATGCAACTCATTTAAAATAAACAGCTTAATTTCAGCAACATTAGGCACATAAAGTCTGTTTTTATTCAACAATAAACCTCTTTCACCAATTCTGAAATCTGTTATTAAATTTTCAGCATTATCTTCAGCAACTTTATTAAGTAAATTCTGATATTTTTCATCCATTCTGATTCCTTCATATGATTTTCTAGATCAGTTTTATAAGTGTTGATTGCTGAAATAAAATGTAGCCTACCATTTCTGCTTGAGGCATCAACAACTTTATTCTCTTTACCCTTAATGTGTTGAATATCGAAATCATATTCGCTAAGGAAAGCTATCCACCTAGCTTACCTCGCATTCAGATTTGGTTGATCCAGCAAATACTTTAACCCTTTATTATCTGTCATTAAAGTCAATTTTCTTCCAATTAAGTTATGGCACCACATCTTTAATGCATGAATTATGGTAGCTAACTCTAGGTCGTAAGTTGCATAGTTCTTCTCATGAATCTTTAACTTCCTAGATTCATATGCAATGACATGACCATCTTGTGTTATGACCCCACCAAGTCCATCATTGCATGCATCAGTGCATACAATGAAATCCTTGTTTGGATCAACAATTTTTAGAATAGGTGCTGTTGTTAACAGCTCTTTAAGTTTCTTAAAACTTTCTTCACATTTTTTATCCCACGCAAATTTTTTACCCTTCTTTTGTAGAGGTGTTAAGGATTTGCTATTCTGCAGAATCCCTCTATAAATTTACGACAGTAACCTGTAATTCGTATAAAAGATCGTACACCAGTTACATCTTTAGGGGTAGGCCATTCATTAATTGCTTTTATCTTGTTTGGATCTACTGCGATTCCATCCTTGGATATCACATGTCCTAGATACTGTATTTTATCTTTATATAAATCACATTTGCTGAACTTAGCGTAAAGTTGGTGTTCTCTTAACACTTGTAAAATTATTTTTTAAGTGTTCATCATGCTCGTCTTTAGTCTTAGAGTAAATTATAATGTCATCAATAAAAACAATTACAAACTTCTCTAAGTACTGATGTAAAACATTATTCATAACACACATGAAAACTGCTGGAGCATTGGTCAACCCAAAAGGCATAACCACGAACTCATAGTGCACGTAACGTGTCCTAAAAGAACTCTTAAAGATGTCCTCATCTTTAATTCTGACTTGATGGTACCCCGACCTCAAGTCTATCTTAGAAAATATCTTTGCGTCACGTAGTTGATCGAACAAATCATCAATGCAAGGAAAAGGATATCTGTTCCTAATGGTCATTTTATTTAACTGACGGTAATCTATGTATAAGCGCATAGTTCTATCTTTCTTTTTAACAAAAATTACAGGTGCTCCCCATGGAGACACACTGGGCCTTATATAATTTTTATCAATGAGTTCCTTAAGTTGTGATTTAAGTTCATTAAGCTCCAGAATGTTCATTCTGTAATGGGCCTTTGAGTTTGGTACCCCTCCTGGTAGTAACTCAATGGTGAAATCTAGTTCCATTTTCGGTGGTAGGCCTAGAATTTCTTCCAAGAATACATCAAAAAATTCCTTTAGAATGGGTATGTCTTCCAACTTTAGCTTATCTTCCTTATGTGATTGTTCGTCATTAATTACATTTACAACAAACAACTTACATCCTTTACGAACAACCTTTTTAACTTGTAAAGCAAAAATTTGTCTAACAGATATCTTTCTAGGAATTCCTTTTACTGTTACAGCTTCACATTGATCATTCAAACAAGTAAAAGTCTTTTCAAAGCAATTTAATACTACCCTATGCTTCTCTAACCAGTCCATTCCAATCAGAACATTGTAAGAACCTAAAGGTAACACATTCAACTTAACATGGGTCTTAAACTAATTCATCAGTAACTCACATTCTTTTACATACTCAGTCACTTTTCGATAATTTCATTCCATTATCATTCAGGATCACTAAGAGAATAACATGTACAACATATCAACAACATATCAATCATAAACACAATAATGCAAGCACACAAAAGACAGAGAGTTTCACTGGGGAAAACAAAGAAGGTGAAAAACCCTGCAACTTCCTCAGAGATAAGATAAGCCCCAATACAATATCACAAGGATCAAACCCAATAAGATGTCTCTAGCAGATGCTCCTCCTCCTCCGCATGTGCGCCACTTTCTCTCTTAGCTATGCAATCTTGAGAAGTGAGTGAGTGAATAGAATGAGAGACACAACCTCTCTATTTATACACTGACTTGACTTGCCAATAATTTATTGGGGCCGATTGCTACTCAAGTCTAATAACCCATCCACATGACCTAACTAGGGTCGAAGCCACACTGGTGGTCTAATAACCCATCAATACAAATGTCGATACTTATAATGTAACTTGCAACACTTACAAATACAAATGACAACACTTCCAATCAGAGGAATAATACATCTCTGTTGGATATACAATAAAGTACAAATGTAATACATAGAAGAATATCTTCCAAAGTTACAATACATCAACACTCCCTCTTAACTAGGAAGGTGTTCTTTCGTCATAGGTCATCAATACATATTGGCGCAAGTCTTCAATTCTGGAGCTGGATCATCATCATTGGATCACGGAGCATCATCATCATCACTATTGCTGTACTCGACATCTCGATTGTTGGGCTATCTCTGAATTCTGCTTGTCATAGGAAGTTGTTGTTGCAGCAACACCCCTCCCCAAAATTTTGTACATGTTGGGGCCCCTCCTATATTTTTGTAGAAAATTTGCTTGAGAAGCCATCCCAGCCGTCAGCTCTGTTTTCAACATAAAATTTTGCTTCCCTGCTGAACAGCTTGCCGTCAATCCTTCCATGTTCTCCCCATTGAGCCAAAAGATAACTTAGTTTTTGCCCAAACGTTTTGGGGTAATCCGGACATTGTCCCGAAGCGGCGGAAGTCAGACGTCCAACCTTTCCGAAAGGAGGGCTTAGATTTTCTTTGCCGAAAGCAGCGGAAGCCACTGGGTAAGACCACCCGAAACGGCGGGAGCTTTCGCCCAAACCTTCCGCAACCACGGAGAAATTCGAGTTGTTCTCTCGAAACGGCGGAACGACTCAACAAAGCCACCCGAAACGGCGGAAGCCATTCGGATAAACTCGCCGAAATAACACAAGGGAATTCATCATTTGCTTCCGAAGTAAAAGACTTGGAAAACTTTCAATCGTTGCTTCTGCGGAACGGTTCAAGCTCCGAAACGACTTAGCTCCCGAAACGGCGGGACTCATTTCGCTTTAGTCTCCCGAAAAGGACTCAGATTTCCTTCCGAGTAGAAAATACGGGAGATAGTCTAATTGGGACCGTCTCTCGGGGAGAATCCCTTTCTGATTGATGCTACGATATCCGAGGCATCAACAGTTTTTGGCGCTAGAAGGAGGGCCTGAAGTGCATGGCTGATAGAGGAAAATCTTCCACGGTCATAGATAACACTGAAAACCCGCTTGAAGAAAACTTTTCAAACAGCCCAGATCTTGGATTAACAAACCAAGAACACCTCATTTCTGACCCTGAGCCTCAGGAAGCTTTGTACGCTGTTCCTTTTGCAGAAATAGAGGACTTGAGAAGACATACTAGATCCTACGTTAGACAGCTAGGTGGTTTAAACGCTGTCAACTTCCTCCCTAAGAAAACTACACCCAGAAAGGAGCCGCAATACACCCGTGATTCGATCCTTGTTCAGAGTTTTGAAGAACTGGTAAATCTGACGTTGGAAGAAATCTCCGGCACTCTTAACAAGACAGACCAAGAAAATCCCGAAGAAGGTACCACTCCCAAAAGTACTCCACAAGATTCACCCTGCAATTCTCCACCAGGGTCTCCACGTCCAAACCCGAACATGGCTGTACCTGCCTGGAGAGCAAGGGGAGCGCTGAACCTAGCTGGACCATTCCATAATCTCCCAAAAAATCCAGAAAAGGTCTTGCCTAAGTACGATCCAGGGAAAGCCATCTCGGCGGAGGATCACCTCAAGAGTTTTTACCTAGCTCTGAACCTTTTAAATGTACAACATGAAGACGTAGTCTGCAGGTTGTTTCCGTACACATTCGAGCCTAAGGTATCATCTTGGTATTTTAGCCTTCAACCCAGCTCAATCTCTAGTTGGGAAGATTTTGAAAAGTGTTTCCTTAAGAAGTATGGGAACCAAAAGACTGTCGCCACGCTTATGAAAGAACTCCTATCCATGAGAATGGAGAAGAAGGAAAAGGTTCAAGACTTTAATCAAAGATTCACAACGTTGTTAAATAACTTTAGTGAAACTAACAAACCCACAGAAGAATCCTTGATCGAATACTACACAACAGCTCTTGAAGGTCCAATCGCAATGTTTGTAAAACGATCCAAGAAAACGACCCTGATAGAGAATTTTGAGGAAGCTCGAAAGGTAGAGGAAGAGGCTGATAGCATTACTAAACATGCCTTAGATGTGGAAACAAAACCAGCAGCTAGCAAGAAACCTTTGCTCCTTACGAGAGGTAAGGAAGAGCCATCTACGGATATGGAAAATATAGTTAAAATGATGCAAAAATTATCTAACAAAATCGTAGATCTCGAGAAAGACAAGGCTGCTAGTACAGCTAGGAAACCTTTTAAGCCATTCTACAAAAGAAGGGAAGACGGGGAACAGTCTCATCCACCAGTGAACATTGCCCCTGTTTTAAATTTGAATGAGATTGGTATGGAAAATTTCTGCACCTTTCACCAAGAACCACACTCGGAGAAGAGCTGCCCACAATGGATCAATTCCATGAGCTTGGTCATGAACCAAATGTTAGATTCTCAGATCCCAGACCAGGATATTCCTCCAGAGGAGTCAGGCCCTGAGTTAGAGGAACCAACCCCGGACACTACTATGGTATTGTGGGATTGGATACCTATGACTGAATTAGTAGAAGAAGATCACGCAGACAGCGCTCCCTCTACCATAAATATTGCTACTCGCAGCAAGGGCCCGATTGCAGATCCTGTCCCAGCCACCTCTTCCCATAAGCCTAAGATTTCGAAGGATCCACCTAGGAGGCATATACCAATCATCCCACCACATCCCAAAGTAAACCAAACAGCAACCAAGCAGCCAAGCGCTGACAACAAAGTTCAGCCGCCTAAAGAAACCATGAACAAAACAGATCAGTCCATTCGAATTGGGAATGAATCCGATATAGGGTATGATATTATCGAAGATATCAAGAAAGTTAAAGCAAACGTATCAATATTTGACATGTGTAGCCTGCCCCATCAACGAGACAAGCTACTGCATGTTTTACAACCAAAACCCAGCGCTACATTAACAGATTCTCAAGACAATCCTGAAATTAACGAGGCTAGCATCGGTGGGAAATCCAAATCCCAAACATTGCCATTTCTGCTGACATTCGAAATTTTTAATCACAATGTTCATAACTGTCTGGTAGACTCCGGAGCTTCCTCAAACGTTATGCCACTGTCAATTTGTAAGAAAATTAATGGGCAGCCCGTACCATCTCCAGCTCAAATCATACAATTAGACAGGACCGCTGTCAAGGTTATAGGGGAGATGAAAGATGTTCTAATTAGACTGTCAGCCGACCCTAGAGTCTGTCAATTTATTGACATAATGGTGGTCGATATCCCTGAAGCTTATGGGCTGATTTTGAGTAGGGATTGGTCTACCAAGCTGAGTGGCTACTTTGCTACCGATTGGTCCCATCTATGGCTGCCTTATCAGAACAGGCAGAATCAGATTAAAGTTCTTAGGGAACCCCATATGAAACAAAACGTAACCCAGCTAGAAGAAAAAAATGAGGCTGTAGCTTTCTCTTCCTCGGTCCTGGGAAATTACTTCTTAGAAATGGATCCGGGCAACTATCAAGCTGAAACTTTTTGCCATGAATCAGATAAACAGTCCGATCTCCTTCATTTCTCTCGGACTGATGAGGTTGATTGTAACATAGTCAATTTAGTTGCTAACATAGACCACAAAGAAACTAACTTAGTTGAATCTAAAGATACCTTTTGGACATTATACTTTGATGGCTCTAAAACTCTAGAAGGATCCGGAGCCGGTTGTGTTCTGATGGATCCAAAGAAGAACAAGTATTTTTTGTCTTGTAGATTAGAATTCGATTGTACTAACAATACCGCTGAATATGAAGCTTTGGTACATGGTTTAAAGAAGGCCATTGGCTTAAATGCTAAGTACCTGAAGGTTTTTGGTGACTCCGAGATAGTTGTCAGACAGGTAAGGGACACCATCCACTGTCTCTCACCGCACTTGAAAGGTTACCAGGCTGAGGTATGGGATTTAATCATGTATTTTGACGCTTTCAATATAAAATCAATTCCTAGATTGCAAAATTCTGCTGCTGATTTGTTAGCAACATCTGCCTCTAGATTAGTACCGTCAAATAATAAATGCTCTATTGAATTGATCTTCAGGCCTTCCATTCCCGATAACATCACGAACTTCAGAATATTCGATGATGATGAGCAAATTATCAGCTTCCTGACAAACGAAGGCAGTTTTCAAGGAGCTGCAATAGATGAGGAAGAACATGATGCTGATTTGATGAAGAAGGAAGAGAAGAAAGGAAATTTCATGCCAAAAGGGGTAAGGTCCCTCGAAATGCTTTTCGATCTTCAAAATAAATTCAAAAGACCAGCTAATACCAAAACTAACAGCTCATCAATGCAGCATGAGTTAGTTAATTTGGGTACCGAGGCAGAACCAAAATTTGTCAACCTTGGCAAATGTTGTTCACCAGGAGAAAGAGAAAGGTTCATTAAGTTGTTTAAACAGTACAAGGATGTTTTTGCATGGACCTATGAAGATCTGAAAACATATGACGTCCGCATCATTCAGCATGTTATACCAATGAAAGCGGGTGTCAAGCCATTTCAGCAACAGTTGAGGAGGATGCATCCCACTCTTGAACCGCTGATCCAAAAGGAATTAAAGAAGCTCCTGGACGCTAAGATAATCTTCAAAGTTTGGCATTCCGAATGGGTTGCAAACTTGGTTCCCGTAAGGAAGAAATCGGGAGAGATTAGGCTATGTGTAGACTTTAGAAATTTAAACAAAGCCTCAGATAAAGACAACTACCCCGTGCCTTCAATGGAGCAAATCCTACAAATGGTGTCTGGATCTGAACTGTTTTCTCTCCTCGATGGTTACTCTGGCTATAATCAAGTGTTAGTGGCCGAGGAAGATCGTCTCAAGACTACCTTCAGGACTAAGTGGGGAACCTTCGCTTACAGGAGAATGCCATTTGGGCTGATAAATGCTGGAGCTACATTCCAAAGGGCAATGGATATTGCCTTCCGAGGATTGGGTGGGCAATGCGTTGTTGTTTACTTAGATGATGTGACAGTCTTTTCGAAAATAAGGGAAGATCATGTTGTTCATCTGAGGCACATCTTTGACCGTTGCCGGAAGTACGGTATTTCCTTGAATCCCAAGAAGAGCGTGTTTGCTGTCCCCGAAGGAAAGCTCTTGGGTCATGTCATCTCCAAAAGGGGAGTATCAATCGACCAAGAAAGAGTCCAAGCTATTAATAAGATCCCAATGCCTCACAACAAAAAATCTATGCAGTCTTTTATGGGCACCATCAATTTTGTCCGCAGATTTGTTCCGGATTTTGCACAAATCGTTAAGCCGTTACAACAGATGGTTAAACAAAGCGCACAATTCAGGTGGACAGATTTGGAGAAGGACGCATTTAGAGATATCAAGGCAGCTGTAGCTAAAGCTCCTTCCTTAAGAAGTCCAGATTTTGATAAAGATTTCATCTTGTATACCTTCGCTTCGGATGACTCTCTCGCAGCTGTACTCACGCAAAAGGTGGAGTTGGGGGACGAATACCCAATTTCGTTTATGAGCACTGGTCTGCAAGGGGCTGAGCTGAATTACCCCGTAGTTGACAAGCATGCCTACGCAGTCTTCAAAGCAGTCAAGCAGTTTAGGCCATACATTTTGAAGAACAAAACTAAAGTCATAGTTCCCCATCCAGCTGTTAGATCCCTGTTCGTTCAAAAGGAATTGGGAGAGAGGAGAGGGAACTGGGTCACAGCTCTGCAGGAGTATGATTTGGAATTTAAACCTGCTACAATCATCAAAGGACAAGGTCTGTGCAAGTTACTGGCGGGAAACTCGACTAATGAAGAGCAATATTGGAAGAACGAAGCCGAGCTCAATTCGGTTGAGGTATGCCATATCTTCACAGCTCCCCAGTCATGGTATAGAGATCTAGTGCACTATTTACAGCAGGGATATCTACCCGAGCACTGGAATTCTAAACAAAGAAGGGCACTCCGTTTGAAATCAGCACCCTATCAGATCATTGATGGGATTCTCTTCAGAAAGAATAATGATGGAGTCCTTCTGAGGTGTTTGGAAAAGGAGGATGCGAACAAAGTTGTCAAAGAATTGCATGATGGCCCAGCAGGTGGCCATTATTCAGGAGAGACGACAGCGCACAAGATACTGAGAGCTGGATATTACTGGCCCACCTTGTTTCGAGATGCCCACACATACGCACGAAACTGTGATGTCTGTCAAAGAAGCGCTGGGAAGTTACCTAAGGCCGCAGGCCCATTGCAGCCGGTCATCATCTCCGAAACTTTTGAGCAATGGGGCATAGATGTTATCGGAGAAATAAATCCAAATTCTTCATTACAGCACCGATACATTCTGACGGCTACCGACTACTTCACCAGGTGGACGGAGGCCATCCCGCTGCGCAAGATCAATGAAGACGCAGTTATCAGCTTCTTGAAAGAGAACATCATAACCAGGTTTGGGGTTCCAATTTCCCTTGTTTTTGATAATGCTACTTATTTTTCATCTTGCAAGATAAATGAATTTGTTTATGAATGGGGAATTAAGTTGCATTATTCAGCCAATTACTACCCTCAGGGAAACGGATTAGCTGAATCCTCAAACAAGAATCTGATTCGAATCCTTAAGAAAACTGTGATAGAAAACCAGAGAAGTTGGCATGTGGCTCTCCCAAACGCCTTATGGGCAGATAGGGTAACCCCGAAGAATGCTTTAGGTGTCTCCCCTTTCACCCTTGTCTATGGCAAGGAAGCCATACTTCCCCCAAACATCTTGCTGCCATCCTTGCAATTGTCCCAAGCCTCTCAGGGTTCTGGTAGCCAAGCCTTACAATCCAGGATAAACACCCTGCTTCGATTAGAAGAAGCCCGACACAAAGCTAAAGACCGATTTCATCAACACCAGGACTTAGTTAAGAGATGGTTCGACAAAAGGAAATCCGGCAAGAGGGACTTTGAAGTTGGGGATTTAGTCCTGAAATGGGACCATAATCACGAAGGCAAAGGAATGCATACGAAATTTCAACATCTATGGGTAGGCCCGTACCAAATTTCTGCAAAATTGGGCCCATCCACTTATAAATTGACAAATCTCGAGGGAGAGGAAGTAGCCCTTCCACTCAATGGCCTCGCCCTGAAACAATACTTCGCGTGAGTCTCCTTGGAACTTCCTGTACATAAATAAAGTTGTCTGTTTGCTTTCGCTTTTAGCTGTTTTATTTTTTCGGCCATGTTGTTTCCTGTTTTGTTATTTGAACTTTTCAATAGCTTTTTTGTTTTCTGAAGCACCCTTTTGTTGAGTCTCCCGCTGAAGGCAGCTCCCTCAAAGAAAAAACTCGCAACCCATGAGTCTGGAACCCTGCTCAGTAAACTCGGTCTGCTGTGCTCTCGCTGAAATATTCAAGAGGGGGGAAGCCTACCCTGCTAGTCACATTAACCCTGTTCAATAGCAGAGACCCATGGCCATCTTCACTACTATCATTGGGCTCCACCCACTCTCACACTTTAAAGGCATCTCAAGAAGGTTACCCAAGTTGGACCCATGGAAAGTGGCACCTCTCGAGGACATGGGGTATTGAAATGACTCCGTGCTGCTGATTTAAAAGCCAAAATGGCCTACATCCAAGAGTCTGTTTTCCAGGGATTCTCGCCTCAATTAAAGCATGGCTGAGACAAAAGCAAAAGAGACATGCAAAACCTAAAAAAAAAAAAAAAAAAATATCCCGTAAAGACTCAGCTCAAAATGGGCTCCTCTCCGTCCGTGAAGTTTGATAAAATCAAATCAATAAAATTCTAACTCACACAAAAGGACACTATGGATTGAGGAGTCCAAATCAAAGATCTGTCCAAAAGAAAATATCCCTGGAAGGCTCAAACAGCTAAGCTGTCCAAAGTACACGCATCCCGAAGGGTGCCAGCAGCATGGGAATGAGGAACAAGAACAATAATGTCCATGAGAAAGTGTTGCAAATCCTGTGGAGTCCGGCAGTAGTGACCATTTGAGGGATAACCCTCCTAAAATGAATCTCATATGCTGGCCCTCTGAGAGTGGTGAAGATGCCTCGGTCAAAGCTCCCCTTTTCCCCAATGGCTAGCAGGAAAAGTGCTCCTTTCCCCGCATGAGTCTAAAATGCTCAGCTGAATAATGCACCCGAGACGGAGGTTTTAATGGGGTTCCGGACCATGTAGGGTATTTCTTCAGAGATCTGTGTTCGCCAGCGACTCGCCATTGTTGTTGCAGCAACACCCCTCCCCAAAATTTTGTACATGTTGGGGCCCCTCCTATATTTTTGTAGAAAATTTGCTTGAGAAGCCATCCCAGCCGTCAGCTCTGTTTTCAACATAAAATTTTGCTTCCCTGCTGAACAGCTTGCCGTCAATCCTTCCATGTTCTCCCCATTGAGCCAAAAGATAACTTAGTTTTTGCCCAAACGTTTTGGGGTAATCCGGACATTGTCCCGAAGCGGCGGAAGTCAGACGTCCAACCTTTCCGAAAGGAGGGCTTAGATTTTCTTTGCCGAAAGCAGCGGAAGCCACTGGGTAAGACCACCCGAAACGGCGGGAGCTTTCGCCCAAACCTTCCGCAACCACGGAGAAATTCGAGTTGTTCTCTCGAAACGGCGGAACGACTCAACAAAGCCACCCGAAACGGCGGAAGCCATTCGGATAAACTCGCCGAAATAACACAAGGGAATTCATCATTTGCTTCCGAAGTAAAAGACTTGGAAAACTTTCAATCGTTGCTTCTGCGGAACGGTTCAAGCTCCGAAACGACTTAGCTCCCGAAACGGCGGGACTCATTTCGCTTTAGTCTCCCGAAAAGGACTCAGATTTCCTTCCGAGTAGAAAATGCGGGAACAAAGGACTTAAAGAGTTTTTAGTTTCAACCTTCCGCAACGGCGGGGAGATTAAGTGAGCCCTCCCGAAACGTCGGGAGTTTTCGTTGAACCCTTCCGCAACGGTGGGAGCTTTCGTAAAATCCTTCCGCAATGGCGGGGGAATTCAGGGAATCCTTCCGAAACAGCGGAAGCCTCCGCGATATCTTCCCAAAGAAACTAAGCGGAAACGTTTGATGAAACCCTTCCGAAAACGGCGGAAGCCATCCCCATAAGTCCCACGGAGGAATTCACGATTGCCTTCCGAAAACATGAAAAGGACGTGGATTTTTCTCAAGAAACTGTCGCGGAGGCCTTCAGCCTTTGCTCCCGAAACGCGGAAGCCTTCAGGCTACCCTTCCGAAACAGCGGAAGCCAATCGCTTAACCCGCTCGGCAAAAGGATTCCGAAACGACCCCGGGCGAATGTGCAAAAAAAAAAAAAAATATAAGTTTTGCTTCCGAAACGGCGGAAGCCATTCCCAAATGCTTTCCGAAACTAGCGGGAGCCTTCGCCAAACCTTCCCGAAGATCAACAAGACTTCAAAATTCTGGATCGCGGAAGCTTTCGCAAAAGTCTTCCGAAAATACCGGGAGCATTCGCTATATCGTTCCGAAAGAGCGGAAGCTTTGGCGTTACCCGTCCGCTACGCGGCGGTCTCTCGCGGAAGGCTTCGAGTTTCCTTTCCGCATTAAGCCCCGAAACGTCGGAAGCTTTCACTGAACCTTTCCGCAACGGCGGATGCAATTCGCGAACTGGCCCCGCAAGTGATGGTCGCACGGAAACCAAGGTGCGTTGACATGACCGCTACGCGCGGCGAATTTAAACCCCGTTTTAACCACGCCACCTACCCAATTAAATGCTCACACGTGCCCTTTCTTTATAAAATACGGTGGGGGGGGCTCGACCAATACACCATTGTTCTGAACCGGCCAGCGACGTGTGATACCGTGCAAATCGCTCCAGCTCACCTCGCGCACCTGTGCTCGCAGCCACCTTGCTCAAGCAATCCCCACGGTGCCAGGTAGGATCTTAACCCTGATTTTCACCACTGAGTTGTCCTTCTGGGGAAAATATTGGGTTTTAGTGGGATTGTGACGGGCAAAACACCCGTCAAGGGCTATGTTTTGCCCGTCAGGAACAGTAAACGGAGTTTTCATTTTTCAAAATTGTCATAGGCCTTCATGAAAACGTTAATTTTTTATTTGCTAGTGGTGGGTGCGGGCGGTTAACCATGCCCTGTTTTGTTTTAAACCCCGGGCCGCGCCCCTCGTCGTGGGTTAAGTTGTCGAAACCCTACGGGCCTTCCATGTCCTGGACCGTTAACTCGGAATTGGAACCCTGGGCCCTTTTCAGTAAGCCCCAGCCTCTACACGCGAAGCCGAAACCCGTAAACGTTTAAGCCACAAGAGCCAAAACTTGAAGCCGCAGCCGCCCTAGCTCTCCCTATCAGCATATCCCCGGCGCCGTTACCTTCGCTCGGACTAAAATATCCCGTATTGACTCAGCGAGTGGCCGCGCGTGACGATAGCATTCAAAGCCCTCCCCGAGTCAACCCGCGTCTTCCCCGCCATCGACCTCTCCAACCGCAGCCATAACGAACTACATCCCCTTCCGCGAGGCGGAACCGGAAGCCAATTGCTCCCGCGAATCACCTATCGGCCCAATAAAACCAATAGCTTCCGCAACATAACTTATCCCATACCCGTCTTTTAAGAGCTTCAAATGTTTCAATGTGTGTCTTATGATTAAAATAATGTTTTGCTTCCTTAATATTTGCTTCCTTGATTTATCTCATTAAAACGATGTTGCTCTCGGCTAAAACCATACAACCTGTTGCTCAAACTCATGATGAATTGTATATGGATGTTATCAGGGATAATTCAAGATGCCGAAACCCAGTAAGAAGAAGGCGAAGATGACAGAAAAGAAACCTGCTCCTCCTAAGATTGAAACCTCGCTCCAGGACACCAGGTGCACCACTGGTGTCCCCCCAGAAATCAGATGGGATGACATATACAGGATGATCAGGGACCAAGAGATCCCAGATATGTTGCTGGAAGAGGCACCGATCTATCAAAATATCAGAGCCTCAGGCATAACTAGAGCCGCTACCCGCCCTGAGCTATTCCCCTGTGCTGAAGTGATCGGGTGGATTCTCCAACATGCAGATGCTGATGGGAGAGTGATAAATGACAGCAGGAAAGTGGCTATTGCTTCGTTTCAACCCGCATATGTTGCGGCGGCCTACAGGTTTCCCCGTGTCCAACAAGCTCTGACTGATGAATGGTTGGGCCAGATGGATAACGTCGAGATGGCCAAGAAGCTATTGAGGGGAGGGAAGCATTTGAGAAAGAAGGGAAATGACGAATATGACGTGCAGAATCTGAGGGCCCCTTACAGATTGATCGCTTTAATGCTATGCAGAATATTCGGCATGCCGGATGGCACAGTATACAAGATTCAGTGGGTCCCTATCATTCACTATGTGGCATTTCAGGGGACAGTGTTTGACTGGGCCACTATCTTGTCAGATAGTCTGGCCTCAATGATAAGTGCTGCTAAACCTGGGCTGGCCTCGAAGAAGGCTGAATTCTTCATGTCCTCATACCTGATAGATTGTATCTTGGCCAAGATAGAGTTCCCCGGATTGGGGTGTATATGGGATAGGGCCACAACCCCGGTCTACACCGCATTCAAGATGTTGTGGGCTCAGAATTACAAGCCCAGCTACAAACTCATCTGTGAGGGGTTCATCATGCCCCTATACGAGAAAATGTTCAAGGAAGAACCAAGTTGCCTGTCACAAAACGCTTTGGAAGTCCTTGAGGATTATGGGGACTTCTACTTTTTAGAACAAGGTACCTACTTGAGAATGTTCGGAGGGACTAAGCGCCCATACATATTGCCGCAGTATGCCACAGACTATGTGGTGCTCAAGGAAGCAGTAAGACAACTCTTCTTGGATGGGATTGGAGCATTCCTCCACAAGCTACACAAGGCTTCCTTTCCCCCCCTACCTTTCTGCATAGGTGCTTACAAGTTTTCAGGGGTGGCCTCTGCCGACGAATTTGTTCAAGAGTTGAGGGCCTTCCATTTCGGTGAGGTCATCTTCCACAGGAACGACAGAAAGGGTAAAGTGGCCGAGCATTGCAAGGGGAACTATGCTAATTTCGAATACTCCCACTACCCCGATGCCGAGGAGGAAGCATTCAGAGGCATCAGCAACATGACTGAGCTAAGGATCTGTCGCCAAAGTACTGGAGCGAGCTCTAGCTCAACCAAAGCCCAGAAGACCATCCAGCAAAAGGAGAAAGAAGCCAAAGATGCCCGGGCTCAGGAAGAGCTCAGATTAAGAGAAGAGGCAAGGTTGCAAAAGGAAGCCGAGGAGGCAAGAAAGCTACGAGAGGCTGAGAATGAAAGACTGCGGAAGGAGGCTGAAGAAGCCCAAAAGCAGAAAGAAGCAGAAATTGAGCAAGCTGAAGCAAGGAAGAAGGCGGAGGAAGAATTGAAGGCAAGAGAAGATGCCCAGGTAGGTGGGTCCGGTGCGCAGGACATGGAGATAGACACCTCTCAGGCAGGTGGCTCTAGTACCCAAAGGGAAGGGACAGACCCCGCTCAGGAAGTCCGGACCCCACCTATGGAAGAAGACATAGACATCATAAACCGACCAATTGTACCGTACACTCCATCTGGGAAGCGTACGGTGTCCAAATGGAATGAGTTTGTCTATGACAAGAAAAGAAAAACAATGGTCCTCCAATCAGAAGAAAGGATTAAAAGTCCTTTCCATGACGACATAGTTACCCACCGAGAGGTCGCTGTCATGCAGAACACAGATGCGGATCCCATTGCCATGGCCTCCGCAGTTATAGCGACAGCACAAGCATCATTTGCCAATGTAGGGGTTATAGTCAAAGAAAATATATTGACAAAGAAAAGAGCACGTACCCTGCAGCGAAACGTGGCTAATGAGCAAGCTCAAAGAGACCTGGCAGTGAACAAGTATAATTGCTTGTACGCTGAGCACAAGGAGTTGGCAAACAAGTACAGCTACCTGGAGGAGGAAAAGGACCAGCTAGCACTCCAAATAATGATTGCAGAAGCAGAGAAGAGTGGAGCAGAAGAAAAGGCTTCCCAGCTAGAAACAGACAAGCAGGCATTAGCTGAGCGTTTAGAGCAAGCGGAAAGCAGAACCTTGGACATGTCCCCCTTCCACGAGCTGTCATGCAATATACTACAGCAAGTGCATGGCTCTCAAGAGCTAATCACTGATGAGGTGTGCAAACTCAAGGCCATGACGGTTAGGCTAAAGGAGGTGAATACGGAAGCCCACAGGCTCAAGGCTAAGAATACCCGTGTCAAAGCAAATGTCATAAGTCAGATGGCATGGAGGGAAGGGAAAGGAGGTTTCCCCCCGCATCTTCCTTTCAAGACCGTGGAAGATTTTAATGAATATATAGCCTTGTTGGAGTTTGGCCGGAACTGTGCCAATAAGCTGATGGCCAGTGTGCAGAAGACCACAGATAGAATCAACAACCTGTACCAAAAGCTCAAAGGAGTCCATGATAACTGCTCATTAAGTTTCCCTCAGACCCTAGAAGACTTCCCGGGAAAAGAGCAGCGGTTATCTCAACTGAAAGAAGAGCTAGGCGTCCAGATGGAGTATGTGAAAAGCATTGATGTCCTTGCCATGGATGATCTCCAACATTACATCGGTTCATCAACACTTCACAACCATCTGCTGAAGGAAACATATCAAGTTGCTGAAGCAGAAGTACAAAGCATTAAAATAGAGCTCGGGAAGAATGTAACTTCTCAGAAAATCCTGTTTCCTGCTGCAGCAAACATAATCATAAGGGATACAGGTGTGTGGCACAGTTACATAGAAGAGGAGGTCAGGAAAGCTGCAGCAGCAGCAGAAGCATCAGTAGACCCGGCAGCCCCTCTCCCAGCAGCCTCTTCCCCAACAATGGCAGAAATTCTGGCCAGTCCCATTCCCCCTTCCCAATTAGGAGCAGCATCAGCAGGGGAGTCGAGGACCTCTTCCCAGGCAGCATCAGTGACCATCAACTTGGGCGACCCTTTGCCAGGAGAAGCTCACGCACAGGAATGAAGAAGCTGAATTCAGTGAGCCACTCTTTTCAGCCAGACACGTGCCCAGCAGGGAACGCTTTGAGTTTAGCAAATTTTCTGTTATATGTAAGGCGTAAGCTGTGGGACAGCTGTCCATATTTTTTTTGTCAAAATATTTTTGTGGCCATTTTTGGTAATCGATTATATTAGAAATCCCTGTAAATGACAGAGAGGGGATGCTAGGTGTCGGCCCAGAGGGCAAATTTTGTAACTATAAATAGGAGCCTAGAAGAGATAAGAAGGACTTTTGGCAGGGAATGAAATTTTTTGGGCAAATGATATGAGCTATCTTGTATCGGCTCTGTAAATTGAATTTTTCTAATAGAAGCCACGGGAGATGAACGTTTTGCTTGGAATGTTGGGTTGCTTTATGTTGGACTATTCTAATGACTGCAATTCTGCAATGTGAGATCATTCTTGACTTCTGAATTATTTCTTTGTATTAATGATTTTGCTCTTATCTATGCATGCGTTCTCTCTATTTCATGGACAAGGAATGCGTTCCATATTAAATCAGGAGCTATCTGCTGATACTTTTATCATTGCTGTAGATTTTTTCTTTTAGATCGAATGGCTAACTGTTCTTTCTTCTGGATAATTCGTATGGCTCATTGTTCAAGCTTTTAATTGCTCCTTGCAGGGATCTTTTAGTTTAATTCTATTTTCGTTGTATCTAGATCTGTTTCTTTATTCTTGTTGTGTAGATTAAATAATTTTGATTTCTTCTGTTCATAAGCAGTAGATACGTCCTGTAAGTCTCATTTCAGATCTGTTTCTTTATCCTTTAACGTTCCTCTGTTTTCTGAGCAATAGATGCGTTCCATTTTGAATGGGAAGCTATCTTCTCAAGATCCTCATCTCGCTGTAGCTATGACCGTGAGAAATAATAGCTATCTGTTTGTTACTTATGATAATCTGCTACAGCTGATTGCTCTCCCCTTAAGCGTGTTCCCCTGCAGGGATAGATAGATGTGTTCCTGTTTCTAGATTTAGATCTGTTTCAGTTGCATTTAGACTAAGTATAATTTAGGCATGTGCATCTCATATAAAACACATAAAATCCAAAAGAAAGGTGGATCGGGCCATAACCGGTAGAATAGGATTTAAGTTCCAAAACCAGGTTGCCGGAACCACTAACCGGACGGATTCCCTACACCAAACGGGAGATAGTCTAATTGGGACCGTCTCTCGGGGAGAATCCCTTTCTGATTGATGCTACGATATCCGAGGCATCAACAGAAGTTCTATAGAGCCAACCCTTTTTCATGTTGGATGTAGGCCCACCACCTGTAGGTATTCATCAACACTGGCCATACTATGGAATCCTCAGGACTTATTACATGCGTCAACAAAACCTAGCTCAGACTATAGGATTTTTTACATGTTGACTATCACAAAACCTTAAAAGAGTGTCTTGCAACTTGCAGGAGCTCTAAAGAGAATCCTAGCTCAAACTATAGGATCTCCAGGACTTATTACATGTGACCTCCCACCACAAAACCTCGAAAGAGTATCCTAGCTCAGATTATAGGATCTCCCAGGATCTTTTCTATATGGTTTGGAAAAACCTTAAAAGAGTGTCTTGCAACCTACAATAACTCTAAAGAGAATCCTAGCTCAGACTATAGGATCTCCAGGACTTATTACATGCCTCTCTACTAGCAAAACCTCGAAAGAGTATTCTCGCTCAGACTATAGGATCTCCCAGGATCTTTTCTATGCTACCTGTAGCAAAACCTCGAAAGAGCATCCTAGCACAAACTATAGGATCTCCGAGATCTTTTCTCTGCTACCTTCACAACCTGTCCACAGCCACGGAGTATCATCCTGAAACTCATCATACATCAACCTGATGTACATGATCATCCTGATCATCATCATAGCATCATCCTGATTCATATCATCTAGAGTATCATCCTGATACTCATCACACATGATCATCCTAATCATCATCACTGCATCGTCTTGACGCATGTCATCCAGAGCATCATCCTGATACCCATACATATCCATGATCCAACTGATCATATAAAGAATCCACTTGATACATATACATGATCCAACTGATCATACAAAGCATCCACCTAATGCATATACATATACATGATCCAACTGATCATACAAAGCATCCACCTAATGCATATACATATACATGGTCCAACTGATCATACAAACCATCCACCTGATGCATATACATATACATGATCCAACTAATCATACAAAGCGTCCACCTGATGCATATCCAAAGTAGTAACTGGTGCATCATCCTGATGCTCATCACACAACACTTACATCCACGGCCATGAGAAGGATCCTGCTCTCACCATGCTTGGAATGGCTCCTACAAATGTGTCCCATCACTTCTTCCTCAAAATATCTTCAATTTGAATAACACCAAGCATCTCTCTAAAGTACTCAAACTTCTCTCTGGCTAGTGGCTTCGTCAACACATCTGCAACCTGCTCATCCATTGCAACATACAAGAGCTTCACTACTCCTCTATGCACCATATCCATGATAAAGTGATATTTGATCTCAATGTGCTTTGACCTGTCATGGAACACAGGGTTTCTCAGACAGCTTCACACAACTCTGGTTGTCACAAAAGATACTAGTAGCATTCAACGGGAGATCAAATAACTCAGACAGTAGCTTCCTCAGCCATACTGCCTCACAACTAGTCGAACAAAATGAAACATACTCTGCTTCGGCTGTACTCAGTGCTATGCAAGACTACTTCCTACTAAACCTAGAGATCAAACCTGATCCCATACTAAAGTAGCACCCAGAAGTGCTCTTCCTATCTACAGCACTGCCTGCCCAATCTGAATCAACATAACCCTATAGGTTAAACTTTTGATTCGCATCATACTTGAGCCCATAATCAATCGTACCCTTCAAGTACCTCAAAATATGCTTTACAGCAACTAGGTGAACACTTTTGGGATCCGTCAGGAATTGGCTCAATGTGTTCACCACAAAGCAAATAGCTGGTCTTATATTCGTCAAGTACATCAAGGACCCAATCATTTGACGATACACAGTGACATGAACTGGCTTAGATGAATCATCACATGGAAGCTTCAGGTTCAATGCCATAGGTGTGGCCTTGGCCTTCCAGTCCATCATCCCGAACCTCTTCAGGATCTATACTACATACTTCCCTTGTCCAAGGAATATTCCATCTGCACTCTTCCACACCTCCATTCCTAGAAAGTAGTGCATCATCCCCAAGTCCTTCATCTCGAACTCGGCAGTAAGCTTCATCTTCATGTTGGCAATCAATCTATCCTCACCTGTAACAAACAGGTCATCCACATACAAAAGTAGTATCACTGGATTGCCTTCCTCAACCTTGTAGTAAAGGTTGGAATTCGCTTTACTCTTGGTAAAGCCCAAACTGGATAGGAAACTGTCCATCCTACCATACCATGTCCTAGGAGCTTGCTTCAAGCCATACAAGGCTTTCTTCAACCTGCACACATATGACTCCCTATCATGTGTCTCAAAACCAAGTGGTTGCTCCATATACACTTCCTCTTCAACTACACCATTCAAGAAAGTTGTCTTGACATCCATCTGGTGTATCTGCCACTTCATCACTACAGCCAGAGCAAGTACTGTTCTGATGGAAGTGTATCTGGTTACAGGTGCAAAATTCTCTTCATAATCTATTCCCTCTTTCTAGGAGAAGCCACGAACTACAAACCTCGCCTTATATTTCTCTATGCTACCATCTGCAACATGCTTGATCTTATAGATCCACTTGGAAGTCACAATAGGCTTCCCTTCAGGTCTTGGGACTACATCCCAAACATCATTCTTCATGATCGACTAGTAATCCTCAACCATGGAATCCTTCCATTCTTTCTTTTCCGCTGCTTCTTCATAACTGGAAGGTTCTTTGTTAATAATATCATAGAGTAAAGCAACATAACTGGTATGTGATCTAGTCCTCTTCCTTTCTATGTGTTCTTCTTATAGAATGTCATACCTTACTGCATCTTGAATGATCTCTCTAGCTCATGAAGGTTTCCTCTTGTGAGAGTTCTTCACACGGGGTGGATCTATAGGTTCTTGTGGATCTTCAATTTCACAATCTTCTTCTAGAATTTATTCATTCATAGTGGTGTCTTGAAATCTTGTTACCTTGGTTCTTCATGGTCTTCAACGGGTGTCTTCCTTGATTTGTTGTATGCTGAGTCTTCATCAAATGTTACATCCCTGCTGATGTCAATTTTCTTGAACCCTGAAAAGTATATTCTATAAGTATTCGAGCTTCCACTATAACCCACAAAGATGCCTTTCTTTCCTGAAGGATCTAGCTTTATCCTGTTTTCCTTTGGAATGTGTGTGTATACTCGACAACCAAATATTCTGAGATGGCTAACTTCTGGTTTCTTACTAGAGAAGACTTCTTTTGGTGTCTTGTTGTCAAGTACCTTGTGAGGTGTTCTGTTTTGCACATATACAACTGTCCTAGCTGCTTTTGCCGATAGATGCATATGCAGATCTTGGTCATGAAGAATAGCCCGTGTTGCTTCCATGATAGTCCTATTCTTCCTTTCTGCAACTCCATTTTGTTGTGGATTGTAGGGAGCGGTCAACTCCCTCTTAATTCTTGAATCACTGCATAACTTCTTGAAATCACTTGAAGTGAATTCTCCACCATTGTCAGATCTAAAGGTCTTAATATTCTTATTTGTTTGATTTTCTATCAAGGCTTTGAATTCCTTGAACTTATCAAACACTTCATCTTTATTCTTAAAGAAGTAAACCCAAGTCTTCCTAGAGAAATCATCAATGAAAGAAACATAGTATACATACCCACTCAGAGAACTGGATGACATCGGACCTCATACATCAGAGTGGATAATCTCCAAGATTTCTTTTGCTTTGCTTTCACTGCTTGGAAATCCCTTCTTTGTGTTCTTTCCTTTTGCACATCCTTTGCAAACACCTTCATGTTTAGACAGAATTTCAGGAAGACCTTCTACAACTTTGCTTGCAATTGGTAGTGCTCTATAGTGCACATGTGCAAGCCTTCTATGCCAAAGTTCACTTGGCTCCATGGATTCATGTACCATGGCATGTTTAGGTTGTCCCTTCATCTTGTACAATCCTCCCTCTTGCTCTCCAATCACTACTGCAGCATCTATGGTCTTACCTTTTGGCCACATGAGTACTTGGCCATCCACAAATGCAACCCTAATCCCTTTTGCATTGAAAGATGATATGGATAGGAGATTATTCTTGAGCCCAGGTACATATAGAACATCTTTCATCTTCAAAGACTTCCCAGAGTCTAGTTTGTAGAAGGCTTCACCACTTCCTTTGATAGGATATTGATAGTCGTCCTCAAGTTTCACTTTATGAGGTGACTCATGTTCAGATAGATCTACAAATGATTCTTTAAACCCAGTCATGTGCTTGGAAGCCCCACTATCAATAATCCAATCATCACATCCATGAGAGATAGTACCTGTGCGAGCAGATATTAGAACATATTCATCTTCACTTGATGAGTCATCACTTTCTGCTCTAGTCTTCTTCTTGTGAGGTTCATCATCTTTAGTAGCATGAGCATGATATCTCTTCTTGTTGTTCTTGTTGTTCTTATTGTTCTTATTGTTGTTGAAGTCTTTTCTTTTCTTGGGACATTCTGAAGCAAAGTGTCCTTTCTCATTACAATTAAAGCATTGAACATGAGAGAGATCTTTCTTCTTTTGATGGAAGTGAGAGTGTTTCTTCTTGTGAGATTTCTCCCTCTTAAACTTAATTCCCTTAGTGTGTACTGTGAAGGCTCGATCTTCATTCCCCATCTTTTCTTCTCGGGCCACAACCCTCTCTTCTTCTTGTGAACATTCTTCCCATAGTCCACTAAAGGAGATCAATTTCCTTCTTGCACAGATTCCTTGGATGAAGGAGTCCCATGACCTAGGTAGGCCATTCAAGGTGTTCATGAAAATTTCTCCATTCTCCACTACTTCATCCACAGCTTTAGGTTGTTCCTTGATTTGACAGACTTTAGAGAAATAGGATTGGATGGTCTCTCCATTCTGGAATTTTACCCCTTTCAATTGATTCCGCAGAGTCATCTTTAGATTTATGTTCTTTCCTTCAAACAACTTGGTCAAAGAGCCAAACATCTCCTTAGGTATCTTTAGGGAAGACACATGGAGTATGAGATGGTCTTTTATAGAATCAGCAATGATTCTCTTAGCCTTGACCAAATCCTTCTTGTGTAAAGCCTTAGCCTCATCTCCCTCTGGAATTGCAACCTCTTCTTTTATGTAGGTGTCCAAATCATTTTCTTCTAGGATTAACCCAATCCTATACTTCCATGCTTAGAAGTTATCAGCTCCATCAAGCTTATCCTCAAGCTTGGTGTGGTGAGACATCTTAAAGAGTACTTCAAATGGAAATAGAAAGTTTTAGGTCTTACCACTTGATTTGTTGAAAACTGGATCTAGAGCTGGATTAGGGTTTGTTAGAGAAACACTAAAAATTCAAAATTTGAATTTCAAACTTCTGAAAGGATAGAAAGATGTGCCTTGATGAGTTGGGCAAGCTGGTATACTCAGAATTTGAAATATGCAAATTTTCACCCCTCAAAATTGCTTTTGAGATTTTTGGATTCACTAGATAGGACCCCAAACTAGGGTTTGATTTTCCCAAAGCCTCACCCAACCAAAAATTTTGATCCAAATCTCTAAACTTCGATTTTTCAAAGGTTCTTCCAGCCGTGGTCTCAGATTTTAGAAATTCCAATTTTTGCAGAAACCCTAATGTTTAGGTAAAAAATGGGAACAACTCAGAATTGAATTATGTCTTGACAGAAAGATGTGCCCTTCCAAGGAGAGTCAATCTAGCCTCCTGCCTTTGATGATCTACAGAGAGAAACCCAAATATTAAGAATCCCTAGCTTCTGTAGCTGCACAATGCCTTCTTCTTAGGTCAGTTCTGATACCATGTTAATTTTTCGATAATTCCATTCCATTATCATTCAGGATCACTAAGAGAATAACATGTACATCATATCAATATCATATCAATCATAAACACAATAATGCAAGCACACAAGAGACACAGAGTTTCACTGGGGAAAACCAAGAAGGTGAAAAACCCCGCAACTTCCTCAAAGATTAGATAAGCCCCAATACAAGATCACAAGGATCAAACCCAATAATATGTTTCTAGCAAATGCTCCCCCTCCTCCACATGTGCGCCACTTTCTCTCTTAGCTATGCGAGCTTGAAAAGTGAGTCAGTGAATAGAATGAGAGAGACAACCTCTCTATTTATACACTGACTTGACCTGCCAATAATTCACTGGGACTGACTTGCTACTCAAGTCTAATAACCCATCCACATGACCTAACTAGGGACGACCCCACACTGGTGGTCTAATAACCCATCAATACAAATGATGACACTTACAATGTAACTTGTGACACTTACAAATACAAATGATGACACTTCCAATCAGAGGAATAATACATCTTTGTTGGATATACAATAAAGTACAAATGTAATACATAGAAGAATATCTTCTGAAGTTACAAATACATCAACACATTATTTTTACCAAAATTTTTTGGTGGATCACTATTTCTTGCAACTATAAATTTTGACTGTGTATTAGCGTTATTTCCCTGAAATTTTCTGTTAGAGTAATTACATGAGGTATTATTTCCAAAATTACGGTTAAAAGAGAACTGTTTCTTCCTTTTCTCAAAGTTGTTAGGACTTTTTGCTTTCGAGCTTGGTATGCCTTCTCTTTTCTTATTCTGTTCATAACGGATATTTTCCTTTCACATGGCCTCTTCAAGAGTTCGAGGACCATCATACTCAATCCTGTCTTTTATGTGAGAGGGACAACAGCTCATAAATCTCTGTACCTTAGGATTTTCTTCAATAATATAAGGCACATACCTTAATAAATTCAAAAACTTGCTGCATAACTCTCTCGTATCCATGGAACCTAGCTTTAACTCATAATACTATTCTGACAGAAATTTTCTTTTAAAACATTTCTTAAAATTACTCCAATTTACGCTTTTCTCTTTTAAACCTTTTACTTGTTTCAAATCTTGCCACCAGATGTCTGCTTTTCCAATCAAATTATAAATTGCCATTTTAGTTTTTAGATGACTTGAGTAGTTGTAAATATGGAAATACTTATTCATACTAGACAGCCATGCTTCGATTGTCTGACTCTTTTCTGTTTTTCCATTAAAAGTTGGTGGTTTGATATTTTTAAACTCGCCAGAAATTTCTTCGTAAGGCCTGTACTTCTTTTTCTTAGTGTAGTAGTCACTATCACTACTATCACTAGAATACTTGTGCTTTTTCTTGCGTACATTTTCATCAAAATCAGAAGATGAGTTGCTGTCATAATTAGTCAATTTTATCTTTTTATCCTTACGTTGATAAGACATAGTTCCGGATTCAACATTATTTTATGTTTCTTTATCTTTATCATTATTATGAGATTTATTCAGCAAGATTTGATTCAGCTCTTCTTAAGCTTTCATAATTCGTTCATTTTCTTCCTTAACAATTTTTATCTCAATTTTTAAATCCTTTACTATTCTTAATAATTCAGATGAATTATCATTCATTTCAACAAATAAGTTTTCTACATTAATGTGTCCTTATTCGTTATTATTCTGTTCATTATTAAGGGACCTGTCCTTAGCCCACTCTTCTGGTCCTTCAATACCTGCAGTCTAAATTTATAAAATCCTGAAACTAAAAAGAAAAAAATTAAAAATTAGTAATCTGCAATTCTGTCCTGAATTTATATTTGCGCGAGCGGGCCAATTCACGCCAAGTATTTGAAATTGTGCTCTGATACCACATGTAACATCCCGCAAATTCCCAAAAATTTAATTTTTTTTTGTATAGCATTAAGTACTACAATGCCATGTGAAATTACAGTCAAAGTTAATTTGTTTACTTTAGATGATAATCTGATGACGACATTTCTTCAATTTAGTTATCGATGGTATAAACATGTTACAATCAATTACTTTTTATTTATGTCATAGAGACCCAATACATGTAATTATATTTATTAAGTACTGCTGGATGTTTTTACTGTCGCTCTTGTCCTCCCATCAAATATAGTTACTTCTATAAATGCAAAAATATTGTTAATTATCTGAAGTACTATTTAAATTATTTGTACTAACTGTTTGATTTTTCTTGATGACGAAGGGGTCCTATGGGAACCCGAGGCTTACTTAGCTAAATAGCTAATGCTCTTACAACTTATGTCGCAGATCACAGGTAAGCGTGATATTTCTTTCCGACACATTACAGATGCATGTAAAAAGAACTAGATTTGCATAGTGTCCAGAGTAAAAGTATGGAAATAAAAGTTTGGGTAAGGGTAAGATCTACCCTACTATGGCCATACAATATACTCAAATGTCATGACTATTTACTGGTGTCTCATCTTTTGACCTTAGATTCTTATTTAACATCATGCTTATGCCATTTTATTTTAAATTGTAATGTGGTTTGTGTTATAATTGTATTCGAGATCTCGTCTGTAGCTTGTATAACTATGTGGAGTCATCCACTGATGTTAAAAGATCCTTTGTGTATCACCAACCATAGCTCCAAAGGTTCTAGGCTTTAAGGTTATGTCTATATTCATATCATACTATAACTTTCAACGTAATGTTGCCATGCTAAAGTTATTACTCCTATATCTATTATATCCCTTTTCAAAGGTATTAACCCAATTGCATGATATAACTATATACTAGGCATTATAAACCTAATGCGCATTTTAATAAAAACTAGGTGTGATACTTTTTATACTCATTATGGTTTTTATGCAAATCTTGACTAATCAAGGATTCTACGTATAACACCTGTGTTAAAGGTTATGATGAGAAGCCAATGTAATGTATTAATCTCGACTAAGACCACATAACCAGCTTAGTGAATGTTGCGTTGGAAGGCATTCAAAACCTAGTAGCTATGGCATTCATGGTTCAATAAAGGTAGTTCGGTGGAATGCCTGTTGGCAGCTCTCATTGCATGGCTCCATGTGAATTTTTCTTGGTTTATGTGATAACCCTAGATTCCCATTGAACTACTAACTGAGCCATAATTTGGAGCATTCATTTTGCACTATGTGATAGTGGAGAGGCCAACAAGCTCTCGGTTTTCCAGGGTTTGTAACCCTGCTTGTAGTTTCCTTTCGTTGGTTCGATAGCGTGACCTTTGTCTATAATAATGGTGATATTAGGTTATATGTATTTGCTTTCGCTGCAAGATGTATAGAGTTTGAGTTTGGTGATGTATCGGTATGCGTCTAGGGTTTCCATGATGAAAGTTTAAACATTGCAAGAGTTTTCGGGCATACTACGAAAGGCTATTTATAGGCAACGTCATCTTTTCTCAGCTTGTGCTCCATTGATCGTTTTAAATAATGTTCTAGGTTTTTCGTTTTGAGCTATGATCAATGTTTAACCACCATGTCGTAATGTCCTGACAGGGCCTTCCTCGATGTGGGTTTTTAAGTTAGCAAGATAGGGATGAGAGCTTGAAAATGCTGGTAAGCCTTGCTAACTTCCTCGTGGCCATCCATAGTACTCAGAAAAACTCTTTGGATGAATCTTTGGCACAATGCTGGTCTATGTTGGTTTATCCGAGACTTCGGTTTTGTTTTTACATTTCAGAGATTACAGTGGTTGTAAATATTTTTAAGCCGTGAGGAAAAGTTTTGATACAGGGAGGGTTGAACCCTCGCCCTGTCTTTTGTTGGTTTGTCAATGCATACTATAATTATCTTTAAATGATATTTATGTATACAGTTTCGCTTAGAAGGGTTTAAAACCCTTGGCATTATGATAAAATACAATGCTAAACTTCTAGGGCATTAAATCCCGATTTTTTATTAAAGATTGCAGTTGATGTTTTGAACCTTTGACCTTGCGTTGTTTCCTTTTATTTATGTTTTGCGTATGAGATTTCAATGGATAATACTATAGGTTTTAAGTATTTAAACGAAGGAAGTTTTAAAGTGTTGAAACTAAGAGAAAACTCTCGTCACTATGTTGATTTGAAAAGTTATTTGCAAAGTCTGCCACTGTGATCTAAATAGTTATTTAAATCTTTAGGGTTTATGTATCAACCCTAAGTCGTAAGGCTAAACCATGAACCCTACTAAGAACTAAATTCTATTTTGAGTTTTGGTTAAAAAATTAGTACGGGTTTCGAATCCTTGATTCATTATGTAACTTGCAAAGTAATAAAACTTAGACTGTGTGGAAGAATCTTTAGATGCCGAATTCTGGTTTCAGATTTCTCTATCACTTTTCCAAAAGAAAGAAATGTTAACATGGTATTAGTATGTATAGTTAAAGAACAAGATTTAACCCTAGGACATTCGATTAGTTTGTTACTATTTGATTTGTAAAACATAATATTTCATATTTCTAGTTTTGTATAAAAGATATAGATGTATGATTTCGATCCATTTTCTTACAATGTTTACAACTGCGTTTTTAATGAAGAATACCTATATTAATTGTTCCGATGTTATTAGGATTTGTGATACAGAAGCTATACTATTTTTAAAGGTTTATTTAATTATAAGTAATGTTAATAATACTGTTTATGAAATAAACTTGTATTAAATAGTTTTTTGTATTTAGGTATAAGTTACCTAAATTCTGAAGAGTGCATTGCTATAGTTTAACATATAAAAGAACTATTTAGAATATTAAAATGTTATGAAATATATCAAA
>BSBM01001346.1:17502500-17682500 GCA_027924585.1 Larix kaempferi
TAATTTCGCAACCTTGTAAGATATTAGTAAGTCATCACAATTTTGTTTTCAAATCTAGTGACATGCAATTTTGTTTTAAAATCTAGTTACATGCAGAAAGTATGTGGGGTTGTTTGAGTATCAGTTCACAATCCTACATGGTCACAATTTCAATTTTTGCAAGAGGCTAGGGACACTGTTTTACAATGCTGCATGTTCTTCACTATTTGTTAGAACTATTTTGTGCAATTTTAGTTCTCCCTTTGATTGGAACGGGAGTAGAAAGGTTCTCTACAAACCAACATGGGGGAGATGTTTTAACATGTAACATTGTACATAACATCATGTAACATGCCGTTCCCACAATTTTTGTCAACATAATTGAGTACATTAAGTTTGACACAAATGATAAAATTGCAAACATTGACATAAATTGTCTTGTTACAGAAATTCATATCAAATGGGCATTTGAAGTTACTAAAGGGATCACAAACTAGTAAAAAATAGATTTAGTTGAAATACACATTTGTTAGTTTCGAAGGGAAATATATGAGTATAGATGTGTCATGGAAATGGGACCACCTATGTCACCCATTGTGTCAAATTTGTTCAAATAAAAAATTGAAAGCAAGTCATTTAATTCATTTCGTATCCAACCTTTAAGTTGTGGATGATACATTTTTCATATAGCCATATGGATGTGAGAATTTGGGCAAATTTACATTTTAATCTTAGTAAACAAATCTAACAAGTTTCTCCCAAAGAAAAGATTTTTTCTAGTTAATTTTATAATTTTTTGCATTTTCTTGCTTCAAACCAAAACATTGTAGCCTGGTATTATTGGATTATTTCTCTAACAAAAATTGTTATACGATTCTTTAATATAAAATATTTATTCATTGAGTGTTTACTTTGATATGAATAAACACTATCAAATTATAATGGCCGAGAGTCCACAGGTTAAGCTATTGGCATCTATTGGAGAAACTTGGGTGGGATCCATGTTTCCATCTTTATGTAAACATGGATCCCACCGCAGTTTCTCCAATAGATGCTAATATCAAATTAATATGAAACCCATTATATAAGTGTTCAACAAGAACTATATATTTTGAACACATGGTTGAACAATGTAATTAATGAAAAATATTTATTTTGGAATACAAATATGAAAATAGTCTCCATCTACTGGGGTGACATAAAATATATATCATTCACGGTTTAGTACCTACGTTGAACTAGATTGGGTGATGGAATATGATAGGTTACAATTGGCAAGGTAAAGCAGTTGTCTATATTTATTCTAGTAAGACCTTCTATCTTTTTTGGACTAGTGGAATATCCTGTGTAATATCCAAACTCCATCGTGAATCATGATCCCGCAATATTCAATTAAAAATTACTCAAATGCACTAATATAACTAACATAAATTCAATCAAATAAATGTATCATGAATAAAATATGGACTTACTCTAAACGGCGAGGGAGAACTTGCAACAATATGGATTGAGATGGAATCTGAGGAATTGGTCATTTGATATTATAACATTTTTCAATGCATTTGAGCTAAGACTAGCATCGATGCAAGAAGTAATTGTTAAAAGAAAGCTAGGGAATCATAGAAAATCTATCTTCAAACAAAATTTCAGTGGGGGCTATTAAAGTTATTGATGTGCTTAGTCCTTTTATGATGCATTGGTGTATCTAGTTATTGAAAATTCCCCCATGTTCTATTCAGTGATATGGATCGAAATGTGACCTCCATTTTTTTCCTTCGAAAAGATTTTCATTTGCATTACGATTAAGTCTTTTTGCGGTGCGTTGTTACAAACCAAGCGCACTAGTGATCTAAAATAGCGATGTGCAAAGAGTTGTGTCCTCCATTTTCTGCCTCTGTAAAATGTTAACTGTAGATGTTTGCATTTTTATTTGTTTGATATTAATTTCTTCGGAAATGAATTTTTACATTCATGGCACACCGATGAGCTATACAAGGATACACGGTGAGGTGAGACATCCATTTTCGCCTAGAAAAACTTTAATGGTGGAGGTTTGAATTTAATTTTTTATTATGTTCATTTGCGATGAATTTTGCATAAAAGTGCACTAGTGTGCTTTAATCTATAATTTGCACCACGAGATGCAAGTCAAAATTAAAAAAAAAGCAGAGTACACAGTTATCATGAATACACCAAAATAGATGGTGAAAAAATGGGTAGGGATTTTCTAGTGTTTATAAATGAAAACTCTAATCCTTTTTTCATTCTTTTGAAAAAATTAAAGGAGTCGCAATGGTTCACACACAAATCTAGAAGGGAGAAATTATAGTTATGAGGCTTCATTCTATTGATCATATCAATCCAAGGTGGACTTCAATCCATAGTCTAATTTTAAACAAGGTTGACTTCAATCCAAAGTTGAATTCAATACATGGTTTAACTTAGTCCATATTTGACATCGCTCCACATGTTGACTTTAGTCCATGGTTGACTTCAATCCATAGTTGACTTTAATCAAAGGTTGACTTTAATGCAAGGTTAACTTTTAATCAAGGTTGAATTCAATCCAAAGTTGACTTTAATCCATATTAGAATTCAATCCATAGTTGACACCAATCCATAGTTCACTCTTCAGAAAAGCTGACTTCAATCCATAACCACATTTTTACCATGGTTTACGTGAATTTACAGTTGAATTCAATCCAAGGTTGAATTCAAGGTTGGATTTAATCCAAAGTTGACTTCATTCCAAGGTTGACATCAAGGTTGAATTCAATCCATGGTTGAATTAACCACATTTTTACCATGGTTGACTTCAATCCATGGGTGACTTCAATCCAAGTTTGACTTCAAGTTTGAATTCAATCCAAGGTTATCATCAAGGTTGACTTAAAGCCAAGGTTGATTTCAATCAAAGGTTGAATTCAGTGGAAGGTTGTCTTCAATCCAAGGTTGACTTCAATCCATTGATAATATTGATATTAATGACTTAAATACATGGTTGACTTCGATCCATGGTAGACTGCAATCCATAGTTGACTTCAATCCACAACCCAATTTGAACCATGATTGAATTCAATCCACATAAGAATTTTTTAAAGTGGTTGATTGACTTTGAAACATAGTTAAATTTAATGAATACTTGCCTTTTAAGCAAGTTTGATTTCAATGCATAGTCAACTTTTAAGCAAGGTTGACTTCAAGCTATAGTTGTGTTGGTTGTGGAGCCCAATGTTCCTGATTTATAGGTCATGTTTCTGCCTTGTTTGTACCTAGAACTTCATAGCGGGGGGGTCGGTGTATTGCCCCCCCACTACAATCACCAAGGGGGTCCAAGTGGGGAAGCTCCCTGTAGTGAAAATTTTGTAAAAAAAATGACTTGTAAAATGTTGCAATTTCATTGTCATTTCTTGGTCATAAATGCGTAATTTATGGGTCCATAGTATTGCGTATCGTGTGGTATTTTCCCATCATAATCCATCTTTAAAATTAAGGCATTGTATTGTGGCTATTCATTGTTTTGTATACTGTAAAAGACAAGTGTGTCTCAGAGAGACTGTGAGAGAGTGAAGAAGAAGTTGTAGCACATATGTTGTGGGTTGTACCCCTTCAATTTTCAAGATGGTATAATAAAAGGAGTGGCTATTTCTCTGTAGGTGTATCCCATATCAGGTGAACCATGTATATTGGTGTCTCTCTTGTATTTTGATCTTATGTGTTTATTTTTGCATTCTGTTTATTTTATTGCTCTCCGATCCTGTTTTTCTAACAAGTTGACTTCTATCCATAGTTGAATCCAATCCATAGTACACAATTAGGGGAGGTTGAATTGAATTCATGCTTGAATTTATTCAAGCTTGACATCAATCCATGGTTGACTTCAACTGAATATTGACTCCAATCCATGTTTGACTTCAATCCAACATTGATTTCAGTCCATGGTTGACTTCAATCCATAATTGACTGTAATCAAATGTTGAATTGTAATCAAGCTTGACTTCAATACAAGGTTGAATTCAATGCAAGGGCGATTTCAATCCGAGATCGACTTCAATCCATATTTGACTTCGATCCAAGGTTAACTTAAATATGAGTTTTACTTCAATTCATGCTTGACTTCAATCCATGTGTGCCTTCAATCCAAGGATGACTTCAAGGTTAACGTCAATCCATGGGTGACTTCAATCCAGGTTGACTTCAAGGTTGAATTCAATCCAAGGTTGACATCAAGTTTGATTTCAAGCCAAGGTTGAATTCAATCCAAGGTTGAATTCAATCCAAGGTTGAATTCAATCAATGGTTGACTTCAATCCATTAATAATATTGATATTAATTACTTCAATCCATAGTTGAATTCAAGCCAATGTTGACTTCAATCCATAGTTGACTTCAATCCATTGTCGACTCCAGTCCATAGTTCACTTTTAAGCAAGGTTGAGTTGAATAAAAGGTTAAATTCAATACATAGTTGACTTCAATCCATAGTTGACATCAATCCATGGTTGACTTCAATCCAAGGTTGAATTTTAAACAAGGTTTACTTCAATCCAAGGTTGACCTCAATCCATGGTTTCCTTCAATGCAAAAGTGACTTCAATCCATGGTTGACTAGAATCCAATGTTGACTTCAGTCAATGGTTGACTTTAATCCAAGGTTAACTTTAATCCATAGTTGAATTTTAATGAAGCTTGAATTCAATCAATATTTGAGCATGGTTAATCATGTTTGACATGCAGGAGAATAGTTGAACTTGATTATGTTCCATTCCAACATTCATTAATGGGTTTGTCACCATTATGGTTGACTTTCATTAACGTTAATATTCATTATGGTCGACTTTCATTAATGTTAACATTAACAATATTTGTCTCACTTAATATTAACATTAACATTAATATTTATTATGTTTTGGGTGAATTGTATTGTACATGCATCACACCAAGTTTCCTTATGTTTTCACCTTTATTTTTATCTTTTATATATATATATATATATATATATATAATATTTTAAAAAATGATTTTTTTTTCTAAAACTTTATTTATATAACAATGTATACTAATAAAAGAAAAACATTTTTCTTTAGTTTTAGTTATGCAAAAATATTATTTTTACTTTTGAAATATGGTGACGTCTTTGTATAAATGCAATTTATTATTGCAAGTGTCTATAAATAGTTTCATAATAAGAGTGATGCTATTACATTTATTTTTGCTCACAATTAAAATTAAGTAAATATTTTCACTCTAAGTTAAATAATTAAAATTATTTATGTAAACATTTTTGTGTCTATACTTTAGTTGGAAAAAGATGCCACGTATTTCATGCGTGGAAATAAATGTGAAGTGGTAATTTGAAAAAGATGGCCTAAAAGGTCAAAATTTTGCTAAGAAGTTCGGGTGTGTTAAAAGACACAATGCCTAATTAAGATTTCATGTATTGTAATGCATGAGAATATGCATGAGAGTAGATGCACGCCGAAGTAATTAATATATTTTGTACAATATATGAGAGATTAGTGCGGAAATTCTGAGATCATAATTTGGTGTAGGTCCAGAGGTATTGTTAGAAATAATTTAGTTACTGTATTAAACCACTCATGTGAAGGATTATCACTATGAATAATGTTGTTGAATGGGTAGAGTAGTTGTACAATGTTTGGTTTTCATTGTTGATTGTTTTTGCACTTTTCTTTGTGAGAACCTTTAGGTACCTCTGCACAATAAATGGTGCAATAACTAAATAATATCTGTATTTCACGATCTTCAATGTTTTTTTTTTTTTCCAAGAAAAAAAAGCGTAATTTTATTTCAAGCCGAAGCGATACAAAATTACATTCTGTATGTGCATAAGCACATCCAAGACAAGACCATAGGTCTACAAATAAAAATAAAAAAACATTACTGTTACATAAGTTTCTAGGGATTAGGGTTTTTATAATAATCCTCTAATTTCCCTTTCTTCTCTCTCTTCTTTGTTTTCACTTCTGTCCATCCCCCCTGCTGGGGTTCAACTACTATCAGCTCTTTACTCGCCTGCTCCACTGATGGCTGAACATAGGTTTTTTCTTTATCAAAATCTGATTTTTCTGATTCATGTGCACGCTTTGACCCGGTTAAGGAAGTAGCCAGGAGTTGCATGTTTTCCACGAATTTTTCCTTACCGGTATTTTTTTATTCTGAAAGATGTGTCTCAACTGTTTCAGCAATATGCACTTTTTCCTCATTGACCTCCTCCTCTTGTTTTTCTTCTGGTTCGCTTTCCTCACCATCTGATTCCTCTTTAGTAGAGGGAGCATATTCTGCCTGCCATGTTTTCCCCTTTTTCTTCATCCCCTGGTGCTTTTTAGGTTGCCGTTTTGCAAGAGGGCACGAATCTTGTAAATGTCCTGTTAGATGACAAAATCTGCATCTAAAAGCAGTGTTTTCATAGTCCAATACCTGGATCCATTTGTGCTTTTCATATATCAGCTTGATTCTATCAGGAAGACCTTTGCTAAGGTCGATCTCCACACAGATTTGTGCATAAGTAAAAAGTTCCTGCTCATGTCGATCAGTATCCCTTTTAATGTACTTCCCATGCAGATTGCCAATGTCTTCCAGGACTAAATGATGCCAGAATGGAAGGGGCAGGTTTGGCAGCCTCACCCATACCGGCATTTTGGTAACCACCATAGTGTTGGCATCAAAATCGGGAAACCAGGGGGTTGTGAAAAGCCCTGCTCTCCCCCAAAACAAAGGACCCTGTTCAATGATCTTCTCATATTCTTCCTTTTGATTCAAACTGAACAACAAAAAAACCTTTGGAGCATAAAAGAATTTGACAATTTGTTGTCCAATTTGTGTAGATCCAATTATTAAGATCATAAGATCTGGGCCAGAATCCATTAAAACGACAAATGAGAGCATGCGTTTGAAGATTACTGAAGAGTTGTGTTACCTCTGTATTCTTGACCTCCAAGGATGGGATATCGTCCAGCTTTTCCACGATATACGGCTTGGGGAAAGAAGAATGTGGAGTTGTTGATGAAAGTGGCCCCTTTGGACAAGCTGCATCTTTGTAAGTAGAGGGGCCTGCTGTTCCTCTATTCCCAATCGATCCTCCCCGCAAACGATACATCACATACAGAGTGGAGTTCTTGGAAATCTGACAATCCTTCAGCCTATCACCCTCATTCAGTATTTTACCTCCGTACATAATGTAAACGGATATTCGAGAGTAACCCTCTCTATGTGCTATCAAAGTTTTTAGAATGTCCCCTGTATCTTTGGCAGAGACCCACACCAAAACTGTTTTCCCTGAAAGCGTTTTTATAAAAATCTGGAATTTTTCATCCTCTACCCCAAAACCAAAAGCAGTTTGTGATTCATACCATTTTTCAACAAGAGGATGGATCGATGGTGGCCTTATAGAGCGATTGTATCCTGATCTCCAGTCTGTTTCTCCATTTTTTCCTTCAGTATAAGGGCATGCAGCAATAGTCCTTCTCACATGAAGGGAGCAGCAAGAAAAAAATAACTCCACGGCCTGCATATTCGCCCAAAACGATTCTGTATCCGCTCCGCAGCTATCATAACACATAAAAGACCCTGCACCATCACTCCAGGTAACCGAAACAAAGACAAAAAGAATCAAGAAATCCGATCCAGGGGAATATATTATCATCTCTGCCTTTTGACGATCCGCAGAGTCTGTTGGCTGGATAGAAAAGGGGACGACGAGCCATAACCACATCATCCTCTTATCTCTGTGCTGGAGATAAATCATATGCCCGCCGCCACTGCATGAAACAATGCTCCCATCTCTTCCAAAAAATCTCAGCGATGTATTTGACGCAGAATGATAACAGTTATCCTGGATTGATGCTCCGCCTCCTTTGCCTGGCCATAGACGACAGCATTCCTTCTCAATATCTCCCTGAAGAGCCGTCCCTGTAGAGTCCCGGCGGCCATGAGCACCGACGGCAGCTAGGGCAGAGGTTAGGGTTTTAGCAAAGCACATTTTTTCGAATCCAATAAAAAAAAACTAGTTAGACACCAAGTGTCCACCGTGTAACTCCTTCACGATCTTCAATGTTCCTAAGCTTGACTCTAATATTAACTAGAGTAACACATTCTTTCTTGAAAGAGAAATTAAACCACCTTTACATCTTTTAAATATAGAAAACATGATATAAATTTGTTTTTATGAAAAAGAAAAATCTTTACAGCTTTAAAATTTGTAACACATTATTAAAAAACCCGATAAATAATAATAATATACAAATAAAAATCATAATAATGCGCTACGGTAGTGTTCCACCTGCAACAACACAGGAAATCTCTTCCCTGGTTGGCACTGGTTAGAACACAAAAATTGAAACTGAAGATGAATTGATGGTCTCACTCTCTTTTCGAAATATTCGTCTAGGCCAAATCCTCGATACAAGCCAAAATACATGAATGATTTGAATGCATGATGGATCTTGATTTATTCAAAAAATTAAATTATCCCAAGTTTCCGAACATAAATGAAACCATTATCAGGAGCGAGGAAGATAATCCAATAAAACCTAAACCTCTAAGTAACAACTCAAGAGTCAGAAAATGTGGAAGCATCCATACAGTTCATGAGAAAGAAGTAACAACTTCAAAGGATGAGAAACCAATTAACACATTGAGGAATTAATAGTTTCTCCAAGTTCTGATAAGACACCTAAAGGAAACCGAAAAGAGATACCATGTAGCGGTCTTGAGATCGTCTTTATCGATACGAAATACTTTGATAGTGTCAACAGAGCGAGGATTTGAACATGGTCTACACCGTGCATGCCAATTGCTGAAGAAAAGCCAAGCACAACGATCAACAATCAATGAAACCACTCTATGTGATTGCGCTATTGCTTTGAAAAATGTGCACCCTATGCCTCTAAGCGATTACCATTCTCCATTTTCAAGGAATTGAGCGACGTCATCCATGAGCTGGATCAATTGCCATGAATAATTAATCTAGCAGTTGGCGCTACTACCATGAATATGAGCCACACCATCCATAAGCTGGGATCGTTTGGATTAGCCACTTGATAATCTAAACGATTCATTATTAAGGAATTTTTCTCTTTTGTTCATCATCATTCATATATACCCTAGTTATGAGATATAGCCCATACCTATGAGATTGATCATCTTATTCATTTTTTTTCTATTTTTAGTCATTTTTATTTAATCCACTTTTCTTTTATTCTCTTTCTTTATCCAGTACGCTTTGACCGCTCTATGGGCTACTAAACAATCCCTCTTATGTCGCGCATCCATTAACCCCGCCCCTATCGAGCTCTCCGCCTTCTCCATCATCCCAGCGTGGCAAGAGACTTAGTGGAACCCAAAACACAGCCAGCCGATTCCAAGTTATTAAGCTAATCCATGTAGAGCTTGCTTAGCAAAATGACCTCCAAACACCAATTCAATCAATCAGAGCCCTCCAATCAATGTGCCCGACAAATCTACTCATGGAATATCTCCTTGAAATGAAATCTGTGTCGTCCGTCGCTAATCAGTGATTACAAGGCCGCGATAGGGCTGTGGCGATCGTGCTGGGCATCAAACAGTCTCAGCGGTCAGAGCTTTTTACAATTGAAAGGAATACAAAAAAAATGGACACAGTAAAAACCCAAAGCTCGTTGGCTGCTTAACACCAAAAAGTAGACTATTGGGAGCGAACAGTAAACGTGGTAATGTCAATGGGGAGGGAACAGTAAGCATGGTCAATTCCAATAGCCAGAAATGGCCTATAAAGAAAAAACAAAATTTGCAAAAATGACTCTGGAGGCTCTGTACGACTTGCTGTATTTAAATGTGACTCTGGAGGCTCTGTACAACTTGCTGTATTTAAATGTGTGTTGAGCCCTTCGCTGTGTTCTCCTTGGAGAGTATTTGTTGCACATTTATTACTTTGTTTTAAAACAAATGCAACCATTATAGACCCAATGGAGTGTTCTCCTTTACTTTGAGTTAACCAATTAGAGAATTAATTACGGTGATGAGGAAATTAGGATAATGTCACCTGTTTTAAAATAAATCCAATTGTTCAATTAATTCTCAACCGTCGGCTTGCTTCCATATTCGATTGTACCTTCGAAGCAGCCATACGGTGTATATATAAGCGCTGTTTTGCATTAGGTATTGCAGAGGCAGATAGTATCCACTTCATTCAAGGCAAGCATTTGAATATTACTTTCTCCAGTGCATAATTTAACTTGCGCGTGTAGAGTCGAATTACACATATCAAAGGAGTGTTGAAGAATCAGGTAAAAAAGATGGATTCAGAGCCTCAGCTGTGCATTAATGGGTGTGGATTTTTTGGAAGCTCCTCAACGGAGAATATGTGCTCAAAATGTTATAAAGACCATCTTCTCAAAAATAAAATTGAAGCAACGCCCGCAAAGCCTGTTGTCGATGATGAAACCGCCAAGGTCGAACCTGCTGGTGATCAGACTCACGCAGGGGAGTCTAAGCCTGGGCGATGTTTTAACTGCAGAAAACGCGTTGGATTATTAGGTTTTAATTGTCGTTGCGGTAATACTTTTTGTGGTCTCCACCGATATGCGGAGGAGCATGGCTGCTCATTCGACTACAAGAAACAAGGGCGCGAGGCTCTCGCAAAGGCCAATCCCTCAATCAAACCCGACAAGGTTGATAGAATATAGAGGTCAAAATTCTAGTTACTTAAGCAGGGAGTAAAACATGCTAAAACAGATATATTTTAAAAATACTTCGCTAAAAATAAGTTGGATGCAGCTTACGTGTCCATAACAGTAAAGAACGCCTTGTCATTTTAATATTATTATATTATTTATTGTATGATTTCATACATAATTCAATAAATCATAAAGTTGGAAACCAATTCAAATTTACCATTTACTCCTTAAAGTTTGTAATTAGGTTTGAAGTTTGTAATTAGGTGTGAATTTAGATTAAAAATATATGTAAAGCCAAATGGAAGAGTATGTATGGCACTTTAAGCGTGTTATTTCCAAGATCCAATCCTTTTGCAAATCCTCATTGGTAACTTTGCATCAATTAATTCGTGTTATTCATCCTTGTATGCCCACCTCATTTGTCCCAACCCATTTGTAGTTCTCTATAGTGTTTCTTTTTCGGTTTGATAGCTTTGTCTATTGATTCAAATGAATTTCAATTTCAAAATTTGGCAAACATTGCACATCATCATTTTTCTTCTCTGTAGGGAAAGCATGCCTTCTCAAGCTGAATGAGACCAAGTAATTTTTTTCATACCTACGTATTTACAATTTTGTTAGATTAAAAATTTAGAATTAGGCTTAAATTTGGCCTCTTTTAATTTTCTTTAATTCAATGTGGTGCTCTTCTTTCATTCATCTTTGGTGAGGCCTACCAACTTATAGGAAGAATCACCACCATTGTGTTCAGTTGGACACATCGGTATTGATGCATTATAAATAACATGCATTAGGATGGTGTATATTTCCCGATAAATATAACACACTACACAGGTTAGGCTAAAAAATAACAATGTTTCAAATTTCATTTTAGAAGATTTGGCAAATCGATGTGTTTTGTCACTACGTTCACTCTGAGGGTTGTTGTATTTTATAGTGCCCAGGCTATGGTGTGCATTTTGAATTTTATATTAAGAAATAGAAAATTAGTCCATCATGCCTGTGGTTTCACACAACACATCATAATATTGTACATGGTCTAGGAAAGAAGGCATGCTATGCATGATTTAGCAAATGATCATAGCGAATAAGTTTCAAATTGCATTTAAAAAAGAATTTGATACTTGGTGTGTTTCATCACCTCATCTATGCCAGTGTGGAATAGAAGATTGTGACAATTTCGTTGGTTCATTTCTAACATAATGTACCTCTTATAATGCACATTGTCTCTAAGAAGAGGACATCTTGTGTCTTTTATCATATACATATACATAGTTTTTTATTTTATATAAAAAATTATCAAAATGATTCATTTTTGGACTATAAGCACATCGATAAATGGAATAACATGAGGCATCATGACAAGTGTGGTGGTTGTTCTTTATTACAATGCACCATCTCTACAGGTTATTATTTATTATAAATTTCTAAATTTTATATAAAAATATTACTATAGTGGTGCGTTGCAAAATTGAAATAGAAACTGTGCACTAACTAAAATAAAGCACAATAACTCTACAACACCCTTTAGTGCACCTTCACTAGTGCGCATTACTACTTTAGATATAGTGCAAATTACATTAAGAATGGTGTTCATTAGTCAATTAACATCGGTACACCAACAAATAATAAGCCCCGTGAAGTGGTGATACTTTCTTTTTGAAATAGAGTACCCTCATGGTGCCCATTATTGATATGAGGTACATTGCTTACTATTAGTTAATTAATGCTTTAAGTGGTGATGTTGTCTTTTATGTATCTTCACATGATACTTCTTTTTAATATTTTAAATGATAGGGTCCACTTCTTTGGATGTTCTCGGTAAGCTAGGATAGGCACCTCTAGTCTCTCCCTTTGCATGTTAGATTCCCTCGTTTTAACATGGTAGTTCCCGTAGTACTTGATGATAATAAGATTTATTTAATCAATTCGAATAGTTGTGATAAGACACTTAAGTGCTATTCAGAATCCTTCAGACTCAACACTTGAGATCTAGTAACCCCGAGTGCTCTTCAGAGCCTTTTAACTCAACACTCTCACATGGGCGTTACGCTAGTGCAATTCCAGAGCCTCTGCTCAACACTATAGCTAGAATGTGGTTGTGAGGCACATCTAGATTATTTAAGTGGCCTTGGATCCGGTATTCATTTTCTTTCAAACTTGGAGTGCTACAGGGATTATTCCCAACACTTAGTGTACATCAGGGCATACTCCCAGTACATAAACATTCATCTAGGTACCTCGGGGCTTTCGCCGAGTACGTAGGTAATTTGTGTGTTTTTGAGTCCACACTCAACACACCACATAAGTCAATTATGTCATTCACATCATTGGACAGTGTGTAATAAAAAGGTCAACTCAGTATATTAGGGTTTTGTACCCAGATCAAAACATAATCAGAACATTGGGGCTTCCTTGCCCAGTATATATCAAATAATGAAATTCAGCTAGGGTCCATGCCCAATATGTCAGTCTACAAAAGAGTACATCATAGGTGCTAGGGCCATGGCCCAATATAACATCATAAAATAGTTAGTCCAAAATTCAGGATATTACATCCCTCCCCCCTTAGAACAACACCATCTCGGTGTTTCTAGGGACTAGGAATGAAGTCATGAAACAAGGCAGGGTATGCCTCTTTCTTGGTGGCCTCATTCTCCCAAGTAGCCTCATCTGGTCCAAAGTGCCTCCATTGCACTTTCATCTGAGTAATGGTCCTCCTCCTAAGCCGAACCTCTCTCTTGTCTAGAATGTGGAGTGGTTCTTGTGTGAACTCCCCTTCGGGCTCCACCTGTAATAAGGACCAATCAATAACATGTTTAGAATCATATACATATTTCTTTATTAATGAAGCATGAAAAACATTATGAACTTTTATATGGGCTAGTAGGGCTAACTCATAAGCTGTTGGGCCCTTCTTGGCTAGTATTTCAAAAGGCCCACAAAACCTTGGGGCTAATTTACCGCAACGTCCCAAGCTCAACGAGCTTCATTTTGCTTTTATTTTTAGAAACACTTGTTCCCTAACTTGGTAGTCTTTGTCCTTTGTTTTCTTGTTCGCATAACTCTTTTGGCGGTCTTGAGCTTCTTTTAAGTTTCGTTGCACCTTGAAAACTAGTTGTTCCAAGTCTTTTAGTAAATCTGGTCCTAGCATAAGTCTGTCCACCGGACTGTCCCAAGTCACGGGGGTCCGACACTTTCGTCTGTAGAGCACCTCGAAAGGGCTCATTTTGGCCGAGGTTTGATAACCGTTTTTGTACGCAAATTCTGTGAGGTGTAAATATTCTTCCCACTTAGTGGGATTGTTCATGACATACATTCTCAGCATATCCTCAAGAATTTGGTTTACTCATTCTGTCTATCCGTCGGTTTTGGGGTGGTATGCGGTACTGAATTGTAACTGGGTCTCCAAACTGGAGAACAATGCTCTCCAGAAGTTGCTAGTGAATTTCGTGTCTCAATTGGAAATGACTGCTTTGGTTATCCCGTGCAATCGAAATATTTCCTTCAGGAATATTTCTGCGATGTGAATCGCTTTGTAAGTGGATTTTAATGGTATGAAGTGGGTTGCTTTAGACAACTTGTCCACCACTACAAAGATGGAGCCGTTCAGTTTCTTACTCTTGGGTAATCCTGTAATGAAGTCCATACTTATTACCTCCCATTTCCATTCCGGAATGGGTAAAGGTTGAAGTAATTCGGACGGGTGTTGATGTTCTGCTTTGACCAACTGGCATTCTTGACATTTCACAATGAACATGGCGATGTCAGCCTTCAACTTAGGCCAAAAGTAATGTTTCTTTACTGCCGATATCATCTTTTGATATTTGGGGTGCCCTGAATAAGGTTTCTGGTGGAATTCGGTGAGGACGTTTGATGTAATGTCTCCACTCTCGGGGACGTAAAGTCTTTCTTTCGACCATAGTAGTTCTGATTCGTCTATCTTATACTCTTTCTGTTGTTGAAAGAGTCTATCTTCCTCAATCTTTGCGAGGATTTTTGTATAATAACGGTCACTCTTACATGCCATTTGAATTTTGTGGTGTAAGTTTGAGTCGGTTTGGCTCACCATGACCTCGTAAAGCATATGTGCTCGATGGCTTAAGGCATCCACAATTTTGTCTTCCTTGCCTTTTATATGTTTTAGTTCGAAATGGTACTCACTAAGGAAAGCCAACCACCTGGCTTGCTTGGCATTTAGGTTGGGTTGATTAAAAAGGTACTTCAAGCTCATGTTATCAGTCATTAATAAGAATTTATTTCCCATGAGATAATGTCGACACATTTTCAGAGCATGGATGATGGCGGCTAGTTCAAGGTCATGAGTAGGGTAGCTCTGCTCATGCTCTTTTACTTTCCTCGATTCGTAGCATATGGAAAAATTATATTACATAAGGACTCCCCCGAGTCCTTCCTTGCTTGCATCCGTGCAAACGAAAAAATCCCCATTGGGATCCACAATACGCAGAATTGGTGCACTAATTAGTAGTTGCTTCAATTTCTGGAAGCATTCTTCGCACTTAGCCGTCCAAATAAACTTGTTTTCCTTCCTCTGTAAGGCGGTCATGGGACATGCGATTTGTGAGAAGTTCTCAATGAACTTCCGATAGTAACCGGCCAGACGTAAGAATGATCTTATGTCAAAAACACATGTAGGTGTGGGCCATTCCTCGATAGCCTTGATCTTTTCGGGGTCGACGGCTATTCCCTTCTCGAGAATGATGTGTCCTAAGTATTGGATTTGGGGTTTGTAGAAATCGTACTTACTAAACTTGGTGTAAAGTTGGTGTCCCCGTAATATACGTAACACAATACGGAGGTGTTCCTTGTGTTCTACTTCATTCTTGGAGTAGATTAGAATGTCGTCGATAAAGACTAAGACGAATTTATCGAGGTAGTTACTAAAGATACTATTCATCATGCACATAAAGTTGGCCGGTGCGTTTGTCAACCCAAAGGGCATCACTACGAACTCATAGTGGCCGTAACGGGTTCGAAACGCGGTCTTGCTGATATCCTCATCATGGATCCTCACCTGGTTATATCCGGATCGTAAGTTGATCTTTGAGAAGATCTTTTCTCCTCCTAATTAGTCAAACAAGTCATCAATTCTAGGGAGTGGATTGCGGTTCTTAATGGTCATCTTGTTGAGTTAGCGGTAATCGATGCACATTCGCATCGTTCTGTCTTTCTTCTTCATGAAGAGTATCGGTGCGCCCCAAGGGGACACACTTGGTCGAATGTATCCTTTATCTATTAACTCTTGTAATTGGATTTTGAGCTCCACCAATTCTGGCGTGCTCATGCGGTACGGGACTTTAGAGGCTGGTACTGATTCGGGTGTTAGCTCGATGGAGAAATCTAAGTCTCACTTGGGTGGTAATCACAGTATTTCTTTGGGAAATACATCCTTGAACTCTACGAGGTCTAGGAAGTCTTCGATTCTTTGTTCACTTTCAGTTTCTAGGTTTCGGATGTTAACAGCGAAGAGCTTACAACCCTTCCTGATGCACTTCTTTGCTTGTAAGGCAGATATCTATCTTACGGACACTTTCCTAGGAATACCCTGAATCGTATCCTGATTCTTTTGGTCATCCCTGCAGAGTAGGGTCTTGTTTGCGCAGTCCAATAGGACATGGTAGTTTTCTAGCCAATCCATGCCTATAAGTACATCGTACGATCCTAGGGGTAGAATATATAATTCTACCCTAGTTGGAAAACTGTTTAAGTCTATCTCACAAGTTTTAACTAACTCAGATACCCTTCATTTAGTACCGGTGGCTAGTGGTACAAGCCACGGTTTCTCATGATGCTCTCGGTTAAACTTACAGGTGTCTACTATTTTAGGGGAGATATAACTTCGGCAAGCATCGAGGTCTATTAGAACTAAAACGGCAATGTTAGATATATTACTATCAATTTCCACCATGGTGGCTTGGTGATCTGCCTGCCGGCCATCAAGAGTGGCATAAATCCTAGGTGTCTTTGCCATGTCCCCTACAGTAGGCTCCGTTTGGATGTTGTGTAAAACCCCATTATTTTTGCTGGGTCAATCTCTGTAGTAGTGTGGCCCTTGACATTTCCAACAAGAAACAGTTGGTGGGACTGCTTTTGTACCTTTGTTGAAAGCTGGCCTATTGGCTGGTGGTGGGGGTGCACTTGGTCGAGCTTGAGGTCAATTGAAGCCTCTATTGGGCGGAAAACTGTTGTTATGTCTCTGATAAGGTGGGGCTCTAAAATCGGGTCTGCGATTTTTTGAGAAGGTTCTGAATCTGCCTTTATTTCTGTTGATGTTGTCATTCCTTGGTTGTCCGTGCTCATAGCACAACCTTGATTTATGTAGGGTTATATCAAGGGTTTTGGGCATGTCGAATTCTATCTTCTCCCTAAAGTTTGGCGGCATCCCACCCAAGAATCACTGAATCTTTACCTTCTCGTCCTTAATATAAGGCACATAGTGCAGCAAGTCTAAGAATTGGTTTACGAATGCTTCCATAATCAGGGAGCCCATTTTTAACTCATGGAATTCTTTTATTTTCTTGTCAAAGAACCTTTCAGACATATACTTGTCCTGGAATCACTGCTGAAGGTATCCCAGGTTATGTCTCTCAACTCTTGTCCTTTGGTGTGTTTCAAGTCCCACCACCATCTGGAAGCTTTACCATTTAGGTTGTATATGGCTAGTTGGGATTGCATTTCACTGGAGTAATTATGAACTTTGAAGTATTTGTTCATCCCTAGCAACCATTCTTCAGCCTTTTCCCCTGAGTTGATTTCTCCGTCATAGGTTGGGGCTTTTATCTTTCTGAACTCTCCTTGCAAACTGTCATCACTCTTTCTCCTTTTCTTGCAAGGAGGTGGGGAACCATTGTCATTGGAAGAGCTCTTACAGTCCTCTTCCATTGATTCTGGTTTGTGTCCTTCCTGCTCTTCCATCTTGTAACCGGCTGATTTCCTTATGTGACTATTTCTTGTTTTAATAGTGTTGACTGAATGAGTAGGCTATTCATGGGGTTTTTCCCTTGTTAAGCTTTGGAGTAAGGCTTCATTTATAGCTTGCTGTTCTCTTCTTTCTTTCATATTCTCATCTTTGAAACTCTGGAATTCTTCCTGTAGATTCTACATGGATTTCATTAAATCCAAATTGAGTTCCACAACAATTTCTTGCTCTCATGGTGGAGAATTTAGATTTCGCTGTATACTACTGCCATGTTCTTCATTCATTTCTCAGACAGTGGCTGTTCCTGCAATGTTATATAAGCATAGAGAACATAAATTTATGTTAGTACTTTTCATAAAACAAAATAGAATGTAGATGTATGTTTCTTCCTGTTAAGTATCTGCAACGGATGTTTGTAATGAGCCCAATAGGTCACTTAGTTTTTGTAACTAGGCTCTGATACCACTTGTAATGTCCCATACATAGTAAAATATTTTTTTTTCTTTCTACTTGCTAACCTTCCTAATATGACAAATATTCATAAAATTAACTTCAGCACTATAGATGATATGCATTGGTAATTGTTTACGGTATTCTTGCTAGGATTAAGTTTCTCTGAAATCATAATCTTACTTGTTTGTAAGTCTTATTGATTTTGTGGAAGTGATAAAAAATGATTATGGTAATTCTATGGTCTTTACGTCAAAATAGCATATTATTTTAAGGGAACTTCCTGCTCACTGATTTATAGTTTCACTTGCATAAAAATAAATGTCTCAATGTTACCTCAGGTGAAATTGGACTCACGTTGATGAACATAAGGCCCATGAATGGGGCATTGATGGTTGTAACAGAAAAGGGAAAAGAATTAAACCCCGACAGGATTGCCGAGAGGTAAGGATGGCCTTAAAAGGTTCTGGTCTTACTTAGCATTTGTTTTTGCCAATGTATGTATTCTATGCTTTTTTTGTACAGGTGCGGCTATGCGAGGTCTATTCATTGTTCGAGCTCCACCACAAGAGTAAAAGTCATGGTTTTTGAAAAGTGTAATGACATTAAAAAGTGGAGGACCTAACACCCAAACTATGGTTACAAGGGTTATGGTGATCATATTTATAATTCATTGTGCCAAACTATGGAGTATGGATTACATACAACCCCATGACATACACTATGGTGCTTGGGGGTTTTTCCAGGTTCATTAATGTTGAGTTGGTGAACATTAACTGTCCCTTGGTTCATACGTATGGTGAGCCTAGCCGGCTTGGACACTTTTCGAGGTCTTTTGGGTTTAGGCCTGGTATGGTCACTCTGCATTTTCATTCTCCTTGGTTTTTCTCTGTGTTTTTGTTTCTTCCTGGAGGAGGGTTTCATGCCAGACCTGAGCTATGCTCATGGTCCTGGCACCAAGGAGCTATGAAAATGATGAAAGAATGCAACTCCCCTCTTACATATCTCAGGTGATAGTTTTGTCCTTCCTCTTTTCTGTTTCAATTTGAAAGTCTGGTTATTTGTAATTTTCTGGGTTAATCCGAGTTGATTGTTGTGTGACAGGTGAGGAAAGGCGTGCGCTCTGGTGTGGCTTGCTAAAGATGGCCAGGCCATACGACTTAATGGTAAGCCCAATCCTATCCAACATGATCCTTCCTCTCGTAGTCATGACAGGGGTACTGTTTGAATCGTTAATTTGGAGGCTTCATGGAGGCTTTGGCTCGTTAGTTTGAATGAGGCCTGGAGGTCGCCATTTGGCTGGACCTAGAGTTCATATGTAAATACTCTTTTGTTTTTGTGGAGAAAAATACGGTACTCTGTCTCTGCTATTTGAACATTATGGAAGATTCTAAATATGTAAGCAGATGTTAGCTGTGTATGTATGGTGCTGGTTTTGCACCATCCTGGAAATACCTGCGTTTTGCTATTGGGATTTTTATTTAACCCTATGTTGGGATTGTATGCATTTCTATAATTTTCACTTTCACTGTTGCTCCATCTTGTGGTTTTCTGGGTTTGATGTTTACGTATTTGCAATGGAAGTGTATAAAGACAATGGATGAATAAAAACTGAGTTCTAAGACCCTAGCTGGTTTATTATGATTGAGTTGGTATCGATAAATAGTGACCCTGAAATAAATAGAAGTCCATGTAAATGCAAAGATTTGGTTTCTTAACTAGTTTGGATACGTCTTTTGGTGTTTGTAAAAGAAGTAGAAAGGGTTTGCTTAGAAGTTTAAAGAGGGATTCAACCCTCTGACCTGTCTTGGTACTTTGAGATGAACAAAAATTGCTTTATTGCTACTTCCAGAAATCGTAATGTTTAGTGAAGCATAGAGAAAGTAATATCGTTCATGTTCCTTGTTTTGGAAGAGGTTATACTGTGGGTCATGTGGTAAATAACATAACACTCCAAAGGTCTTCTATGGATTTTGTTTTTGTATCTCTTGGCTAGATATTCAATGTGTTTGAAGACTGTAATAATTCATTGATAACTAAATTGTTGCATTTGAAAGTGTGGTATCGTTTCTTGAAAAGCTACGTTGGGGTTTCTACAAAATAACAGTCAGTTATAAAAAGAAATGCAATGTCCGAGTTTGAAAAACTTAAAGGAATGAAGTGAAACATCTAGGATAATGTTTTCAATAATTACAGAGTAAAAGAGATCCATTAAATAAAATTGAATCTACCCTACAGATAATGGGATAAGAATTAAACATTTTAATAATACTAAGTGATAGCATTTTCGACCATTATATGTTGTCTAGCAAAGGCTAGCTGGGCTAGACCTGCTAGACAACGCCACTAGATTCTGGGCAAAATCTTGAATTAATACTGATAATGAGAACAATACTGACCTAAATTTAAATTATGAAAATAATTTGTTCAAAGGTCTTGTAAGTTTTGCATACCTGCTTATTTTTGTAGCTTGCTCCTGACTGTAATGACCTGCACACTCAGCCAAATAAATAGTGGAAAACTGCTGAACTTTTGACTGACCTGACAATTGATCCTAGAACCAGATAACTTTGGGACTACCACGTTCCTCCCAACCATGATCCTACAACCGGTCCTGGTTCAATATGGATCCCCCCAAGCTGGCTCTGACATGCAAACTGAGAGATAGAGGTCCTAGGTTCATAGCTGATTCAGATCTGGAGATTGATGTGGGAATGCTTCACTTCTTGGAGTAGAGTGGTTCGATTTTGTTTCATAAGATAATTCTATAAAAAAAGATGATCCCCAAACTTGGGGCCTGTCCTCTTTATGTAGGGGAAATCTTGAATTAGGACTGTTGGAATAATTGGTTTCTTTAAATTAAATAACTTAATTTCCAAAATAATATTGTAATATTCCAACTTTTTGACTAACTATGTTATGATGTCATGTCGGGTCACGGCCGTAGTATATGTGATTTATTATGTTTGACATAGGATTAGTATGTTTTGATTTATTTCCTTTATGAGTTTATGTATTGGGCATGGACCCTGATTTGTTTCATTGTTGAATATATGCAGGGCAGGAAAGCCGAATGAATAAACTATGTTGTATTTCGAGAAGTGATAACAAAATTATGATATACTGAGATTATCTATTTTGTTACATTACACTGTGCAGAGCATGATTTACATGGTTGATTAGTTAGTGTGTTGAGCATGGACTCAGGAACACACAAAAGACCTATATACTGGGCCTAAGCCTCGACATATTTAGAGAATTCTATTTCATACTGGGCCTAAGCCCTGATGTACGTTGAGTGTTGGGCATGAGCCCTGGAGCACTCCAAGCTTGAAAGAAATGATTGCCGGATCCGAGGACATTTAATTATCCTATATGTGCCTCACAACCACATTCTAGCTCTAGTGTTGAGCAGAGGCTCTGGAATTGCACTAGTGTAATGCCCATGTGAGAGTGTTGAGTTGAAAGGCTCTGAAGAGCACTCAGGGTTACTACTTCTCAAGTGTGGAGTCAAAGAGGACTATGAATAACACTTGCGAGTCTTATCACAACTATTTCGACTTGATTAAATAAATCTTATTATCATCATCTACTGAGGTAACTACCATGTTAAAACGAGGGAATCTGACATGCAAAGGGAGAGACTAGAGGTGCCTTTACCAGCTTACCGAAACCGTCCAAAGAAGTGGACCCTTTCCTTAAAAAGAACTAAAAGAAGCATCTTGTGAAACAAAATGCTTAAGACCACCAGTAGTAGTATTATTTAGGAGCTTCAATAATAAATATATATTGGTTAAATATTATAAATATATTCTTTTATAAATGTTTACACTTTATAGATATATATTTATGCATAAGTGGGCTGCCACTTACTAAATATTAATTATTAATATTTAGATGGTATTATAAATTGTATATTATTATTATTATGAAAATATCTAAAAGATTAAAAACACTTTAATCAAACAGGTTGAGAAGTCCTAGTTCCAAAATTAACTAGCAGTTAACTAAACAAATATTATTTTATAAGTTAATTGTTTTAAAGAAACCAGTCAATTCCAACAGTCCTATTTTCAAGATTTCCTACTTAAGGAGGACAGACCCCAAAGTTTGGGGGATCTTTTTCTTTTGGTATTATTGTGCCAAGAAGAACTCTCTGCTCCAGAAGAGAACTCTGTTCATAATTTTTCCAGATCTGAACCAGTTATCATCTAAGGCCTCAACTTCTCGGTTTTGCATGTCAGAACCAGCTCGGGGGGATTCTTACTAAACTAGGAACGATTTTAGAATCATGGTTGGGAGGAATGTGGTAGTCCCAAAGTCATCCAATCCAAGATCAATTCAGGTTAGATAAGAGTCAATAGTTCCCTAACCAGTTGGCTGAGTGTCCAGGTCAGTATCAGCAAGAACAAATTACCAGGATCAATAGGGTATCATCAATAGGACAAACTACAACGAATCGACAGGTATGATTATTTATAAAACCCTCTTATGTTTTATATTCCTGTTATAAATGCAATGTTCTTAAATTAAGTCTTCCAGCATCGAATGGCGTTCCCAACAGGACTAGACAGCTAGTCTTTGCTGGTCATTTATATTGCTTAGATGGCTAGAATATGCAAATCGTGAATTGAACTCAGAAGAATATTCATGACATTTTATTTCACCTATGATAGTATTCTATTTCACTTAGGATAGTATTTATTTCACTTATCTAAAACCCTTGTTTTAATTCCTCAAAAAAATCACCTAGCTACAGAAATCAAACCACAATAGAAATCGCTGAACAACATGTCAACCATTTGAAATCCCAACAATACAAACCACAGTAAGAGAAAACACACACATATTAGGGTTTTGTACCCATATCAAAACATAATCCGAACATTGGGGCTTCCTTGCCCAGTATATAATCAAATAATGAAATTCATTCAGGGTCCATGCCCAATATGTCAGTCTACAAAAGAATACATCATAGCTGCTAGGGCCATGGCCCAATATAACATCATAAAATAGTTAGTCCAAAATTCGGGATATTAAAGGACACTGTTTTACAATGCTTCATGTTCTTCACAATTTGTTAGAACTATTTTGTGTAGTATTTGTTGCAATTTTATTTCTCCCTTTGATTGGAACGGGCGCATGGGGGAGATGTTTTAACGTGTAACATTGTACATACCATTATGTAACATGACGTTGCCACAATTTTTGTCAACATAATTGAGTACATTAAGTTTGACACAAATGATAAAATTGCAAACATCGACATAAACTGTCTTGTTATAGAAATTCATATCAAATGGGCGTTTGAAGTTACTAAAGGGATCACAAACTAGTAAACAGTAGATTTAGTTGAAATACACATTTGATAGTTTCGAAGGGAAATATATGAGTATAGATGTGTCATGGAAATGGGATCACCCATGTCACCCATTGTGTCAAATTTGTTCAAATAAAAAATGTAAAGCAAGTCATTTAATTCATTTTGTATCCAACCTTTAAGTTGTGGATGATAGATTTTTCATATACCCATATGGATGTGAGAATTTGGGATAATTTAAATTTTAATCTTAGTAAATAAATCTAACAAGTTTCTCCCAAAGAAAATATTTTTTCTAGTTAATTTTGTAATTTAAAGCATTTTCTTGCTTCAAACCAAAACATTGTAGCCTGGTATTATTGGATTATTTCTCTAACAAAAATAGTTATACGATTCCTTAATATAAAATATTTATTCATTGAGTGTTTACTTTGATATGAATAAACAATATCAAATTATAATGGCCGAGAGTCCACAAGTTAAAAGCTATTTGCATATATTGGAGAAACTTAGGTGGGATCCATGTTTCCATCTTTATGTAAACATGGATCCCACCGCAGTTTCTCGAATAGATGCTAACATTAAATTAATATGAAACCCATGATATAAGTGTTCAACAATAACATATATATTTTTCACATGGTTGAACAATGTAATTAATGAAAAATATTTATTTTCGAATACAAATATGAAAATAGTCTCCATCTACTGGGGTGACATAAAATATATATCATTCACGGTTTAGTACTTGCATTGAACTAGTTCGGTTGATGGAATATGACAGGTTACAATTGGCAAGGTAAAACAGTTGTCTATATTTATTCTAATAAGACCTTGTATCTTTTTTGGATTAGTGGAATATCATGTGTAATATTCAAACTCCATCATGAATCATGATCCCGCAATATTCAATTAAAAATTACTCAAATGCACGTACATAACTAACATAAATTCAATCAAATAACTGCATCATGAATAAAATATGGACTTACTCCAAATGACGAGGGAGAACATAAAGAACTTGCAACAATATGGATTGAGATGGAATCTGAGGAATTGGTCATTTGATATTACAACATTTTTCCATGCATTTGAGCTAAAACCAGCATCGATACAAGAAGAAATTCTTAAAAGAAAGCTAGGGAATCATAGAAAAATCTATCTTCAAACAAAATTTTAGTGGGGGCTATTAAAGTTATTGATGTGCTTAGTCCTTTTATGATGCACCGGTGTATCTAGTTATTGAAAATTCCCTCGTATTCTATTCAATGATATGCATCAAAATGTGACCTCCATTTTTTTTCCTTCGTAAATATTTGCATTTGCATTACAATTAAGTCTTTTTGCAATGCATTGTTACAAACAAAGCGCACTAGTGATCTAAAATAGTGATGTGCAAAGAATTGTGTCCTCTATTTTCTACCTCTATAAAATGTTAACTGTGGATGTTTGCATTTTTATTTGTTTGATATTAATTTCTTCCGAAATGAATTTTTACATTCATGGCACGCCAATGAGCTATATAAGGATACATGGTGAGGTGAGACATCCATTTTCGCCTATGAAAAATTTAATGGTGGAGGTTTGAATTTAATTTTTTATTATGTTCATTTGCAATGAATTTTGCATAAAAGTGCACGAGTGTGCTTTAATCTATAATTTGCACCACGAGATGTAAGTTAAAATTTTAAAAAAAAGCAGAGTACACTTTTATCATGAATACATCGAAATAGATGGTGAAAAAATTGGCAGTAATTTTCTAGTGTTTATAAATGAAAACTCTAATCCTTTTTTCATTCTTTTGAAAAAATTAAAGGAGTCGCAATGGTTCACACACACACAAATCTAGAAGGGATAAATTATAGTTATGAGGCTTCATTCTATTAATCATACTAATCCAAGGTTGACTTCAATCCATAGTCTACTTTTAATCAAGGTTGACTTCAATCCAAAGTTGAATTCCAAAATGGTTTACCTCAGTCCATAGTTGACATCGCTCCACATGTTAACTTCAGTCCATGGTTGACTTCAATCGATAGTTCCATTTAATCAAAGGTTCACTTTAATGCAAGGTTAAATTTTAATCAAGGTTGACTTCAATCCAAAGTTGACTTTAATCCATATTAGAATTCAATCCAAGGTTGACATCAAGGTTGAATTCAATCCATGGTTGACTTAACCACATTTTTACCATGGCTGACTTAAATCCATGGGTGAGTTCAATCCAAGTTTCACTTCAAGTTTGAATTCAATCCAAGGTTACCGTCAAGGTTGACTTCAAGCCAAGGTTGATTTCAATCAAAGGTTGAATTCAATGGAAAGTTGTCTTCGATCCAAGGTTGACTTCAATCCATTGATAATATTAATATTAATGACTTAAATACATGGTTGACTTTGATCCATAGTAGACTGCAATGCATAGTTGATTTAAATCCACAACCCCATTTGAACCATGATTGAATTCAATCCACATCAACATTTTTTAAAGTGGTTGATTGAAAACAGGGTTAAATTTAATCAATACTTACCTTTTAAGCTAGTTTGATTTCAATCCATAGTCAACTTTTAAGCAAGGTTGACTTCAAGCTATAGTTGTGTTTGTTGTGGAGCCCAATGTTCCTGATTCAAAGGTCATGTTTCAGCCTTGCTTGTACCTAGAACTTCACAGGGGGGAGTCGGTGTCTTGCCCCCCCACTACAATCGCCAAGGTGGTCCAAGCTGGGTAGCGCCCCATAGTGAGAATTTTGGGAAAAAAATGACTTGTAAAATGTTGTAATTTCATTGTCATTTCTAGGTCATAAATGGGTAATTTATGTGTCCATAGTATTGGGTATCTTGTGTATGAGAGAGACTGTGAGAGAGTGACAGGAAGTTGCAGCGCATATGTTGTGGGTTGTACCCCTTCATTTTGCAAGATGGTATAATAAAAGGACTGGCTATTTCTCTGTAGGTGTATCACATATGAAGTCAACCATGTATATTGGTGTCTCTCTTGTATTTTGATCTTATGTGTTTATTTTCGCATTCTATTTATTTTCTTGCTCTCCGTGTCCTTCTGGTCTCCAATTTTCATAGCCACTTCAATGGATTTCAGGTTGTCTTTAAGCAATTGGGTCTCAAATCTCGCTGTCTGTCCCAATTTGGTTAATTGGCTTACCATAGTTTTCCATTCTGCCACCTCAATTCGGAGAATATGCACCTGGGATTCTAAAACTGATACACGGTCATCCAAGACGCTGGTGGAGGCATCGGTAACCTGCTTGACTAGAGAATTGGACCGGAGGGTATGTTCCAAGCTCTGTCCAGAAGAACCACCGGAGAAATCACCAAAATATTGATACCTGCGCTTCTTGTGCAACGGATGTGCTTCATTCTGCATTATACCCTGCGCCTGCTCCTAGTGCTGAAGACCTTCCATATACCCAGTCCAGGATGGCACGCGTTTTTGAAAGTCAAGAGACGCACTACCAGGAATTGGTATGGTGCTGATGTGAAGGGGATACCCTGAACCTGCCGTCCTTACACTGCTTCCAGGAGAATGTAATTGCGAAATGAGGGCCGAGAATTATTTCCAAATGTCCTTCTGATTCAAATGGTTGAAGAGACAACCTTTCAAGCTGGCTAGGGGCAGTTAACGCATGTGATTCCCATGTGAAACTATCAGACTAGTCTCCTTTCCTCGAGTTGTTAAATTGGGTTTCATACTATAGCTTAAAATTTGATGCAAATCGTAGAACGAAGAGGGTGAAATCCAAAGCAATTCCCCTTGTGAGGATGAAGGGACCAAGAGCAATTTATGGAATCCAAACATTATTTTTTAGGGTGAATGTTTTAGCAAGAGTGCCTCTGTTTAGGGTAATGCATTCATTTTCCTTCTTATCAACAACCAGGTTGTTAGATCTCATAACATGGTAGAAGTTGATGGATTCAAACTCCTTGATGAGGTACTTGAGTAGGCTGTGGATCTTAGAATAGGGGATTTTCTTATTCTTGCATAGATTGCTAGCCTCCCTAATGACAACCATTGAGTCTCCACACACCACGAGGTTGATGATGCCCTCTTCTCTAGCGATCTCCAAACCTTTAGTAAAAGTGAGCCATCCCGCAATATTATTCATGGTTCTCCCGATACCCAAAGCATAATCCTTCAACTCATTTCCAGTGGAGTCATAGAGTACTCCTCCCGCACCTTCCAACCTAGGCATTTCAAATCCTGAAAACAATCATATTTGATTATTTTTTCAAATCACATATTTGTTCTATTAAATATTTTTTGTTAAATCATGAAATTAATTAAATATTTTTATATTACATATATATAAAAAAAGATGAAAAAAAAACCTTTACTAAAGTAACCTATACTATAATAGTTTATATTTTTAATATTGCAAATAGTTATCACATTGTTGCTACTAAAAGACAAACAATTATAAATTAGGTTGCATTGATTTTTAAAATTAATTTATCTCATTAAATATTTTCGTATTAATTCATGAGTACCACTTGAAGGTATCGCCGAAGTAAATAAATGGTTGTCAACATAGATAAATGGTTCTCAATACTATCATATTTTCAACCATGATCCTTGGGCCCTCTGGAATGACCATTTTAATTTGTTTAGAGAAACTTGAATTTAATATCCACAAACAACTAGTATAAGTAGTCCTTTTAAATTAGGTATTTATGAAAACTATAAAGCTTCAAATCATGAAATTGAATGACGTAAATGAAAGCAGTTTCCTCCAAAGATCACATTTTAAACATCTCTTCCCTCGATCTTATTAATTTCGCAACCTTGTAATATATTAATAAGTCATCACAATTTTGTTTTCAAATATAGTGACATGCAATTTTGTTTTAAAATCTAGTAGCATGCAAAAAGTATGTGGGGTTGTTTGAGTATCAGTTCACAATCCTACATGGTCACAATTTCAATTTTTGCAAGAGGCTAGGGACACTGTTTTACAATGCTTCATGTTCTTCACAATTTGTTAGAACTATTTTGTGCAATATTTGTTGCAATTTTATTTCTCCCTTTGATTGGAATGAGAGTAAAATGTTCTCTACAAACCAGCATCGGGAAGATGTTTTAACGTGTAACATTGTACATAACATTATGTAACATGCCCTTCCCACAAATTTTGTCAACATAATTGAGTACATTAAGTTTGACACAAATGATAAAATTGCAAACATCGACATAAGTTGTCTTGTTACAAAAATTCATATTAAATGGGCATTTGAAGTTACCAAAGGGATCACAAACTAGTAAACAATAGATTTAGTTGAAATACACATTTCTTAGTTTCGAAGGGAAATATATGAGTATAGATGTGTCATGGAAATGGGACCACCTATGTCACCCATTGTGTCAAATTTGGTCAAATAAAAAATTGAAAGCAAGTCATTTAATTCATTTCGTATCTAGCCTTTAAGTTGTGGATGATACATTTTTCATATAGCCATACGGATGTGAGAATTTGGAAAAATTTACATTTTAATCTTAGTAAACAAATCTAACAAGTTTCTCCCAAGGAAAAAAAAAATTCTAGTTAATTTTATAATTTAAAGCATTTTCTTGCTTCAAACCAAAACATTATAGCCTCGTATTGGATTATTTCTCTAACAAAAAATGTTATATGATTCTTTAATATAAAATATTTATTCATTGAGTGTTTACTTTGATATGAATAAACAATATCAAATTATAGTGGCCGAGAGTCCACAGGTTAAGCTATTGGCATCTATTGGAGAAACTTTGGTGGGATCCATGTTTCCATCTTTATGTAAACATGGATCCCACCGCAGTTTCTCCAATAGATGCTAATATCAAATTAATATGAAACCCATGATATAAGTGTTCAACAATAACATATATATTTTGAACATATGGTCAAACAATGTAATTAATGAAAAATATTTATTTTGGAATAGAAATATGAAAATAGTCTCCATCTACTGGGGTGACATAAAATATATATCATTCACGGTTTAGTACCTACATTGAACTAGTTTGGTTAATGGAATATGACAGGTTACAATTGGCAAGGTAAAGCAGTTGTCTATATTTATTATAATAAGACCTTGTATCTTTTTTGGACTAGTGGAATATCCTGTGTAATATCCAAACTCCATCATGAATCATGATTCCACAATATTCAATTAAAAATTACTCAAATGCACTAACATAACTAACATAAATTCAATCAAAGAAATGTATCATGAATAAAATATGGACTTACTTCAAACGTCGAGGAGTTGAACTTGAAGAACTTGCAACAATATGGATTGAGATGGAATCTGAGGAATTCGTCATTTGATATTATAACATTTTTCCATGCATTTGAGCTAAAAGCAACATCGATACAAGAAGAAATTCTTAAGATAAAGCTAGGGAATCATAGAAAAATATATATTCAAACAAAATTTTAGTGGGGACTATTAAAGTTATTGATGTGCTTAGTCCTTTTATGATGCATCGGTGTATCTAGTTATTGAAAATTCCCTCGGTTCTACTCAATGATATGAATCGAAATGTGACCTCCATTTTTTTCCATCGTAAAGATTTGCATTTGCATTACAATTAAGTCTTTTTGCGATGCGTTGTTACAAACCAAGCGCACTAGTGATCTAAAATAGCAATGTGCAAAGAATTGTGTCCTCCATTTTCTTCCTCTGTAAAATGTTAACTGTGGATGTTTGCATTTTTATTTGTTTGATATTAATTTCTTCGGAAATGAATTTTTACATTCATGGCACACCGATGAGATATATAAGGATACACGGTGAGGTGAGATAGCCATTTTAGCCTAGGAAAACTTTAATGATGGAGGTTTGAATTTAATTTTTTATTATGTTCATTTGCAATGAATTTTGCATAAAAGTGCACGAGTGTGCTTTAATCTATAATTTGCACCACGAGATGCAAGTTAAAATTAAAAAAAAAAAGCAGATTACACATTTATCATGAATACATTGAAATAGATGGTGAAAAAATGGTCAGGGATTTTCTAGTGTTTATAAAGGAAATCTAGAAGGGAGAAATTATAGTTATGAGGCTTCATTCTATTGATCATATCAATCCAAGGTTGACTTCAATCCATAGTCTACTTTTAATCAAGGTTGATTTCAGTCCAAAGTTGAATTCAATCCATGGTTTACCTCAGTCCATAGTTGACATCGCTCCACATGTTGACTTCAGTCCATGGTTGACTTCAATCCATAGTTGACTTTAATCAAAGGTTGAATTTAATGCAGGGTTAACTTTTAATAAAGGTTGACTTCAATCCAAAGTTAAATTTAATCCATATTAGAATTCAATCCATAGTTGACACCAATCCATAGTTCACTCTTAAGAAGGTTGACTTCAATCCATAACCACATTTTTACCATGATTTGCTTGAATCCACAGTTGAATTCAATACAAGGTTGAATTCAAGGTGGGATTTAATCCAAGGTTGACTTCATTCGAAGGTTGACATCAAGGCTTAATTCAATCCATGGTTGACTTAACCACATTTTTACCATGGTTGACTTCAATCCATGGGTGACTTCAATCCAAGTTTGACTTCAAGTTTGAATTCAATACAAGGTTGACTTCAAGCTAAGGTTGATTTCAATCAAAGGTTGAATTCAATGGAAGGTTGTCTTCAATCCAAGGTTGACTTCAATCCATTGATAATATTGATATTAATGACTTAGATACATGGTTGTCTTCGATCCATAGTAGACTGCAATCCATAGTTGACTTCAATCCACAACCCCATTTGAACCATAATTGAATTCAATCCACATCAGCATTTTTTAAAGTGGTTGATTGACTTTGAAACATGGTTAAATTTAATCAATACTTTCCTTTTAAGCTAGTTTGATTTCAATCCATAGTCAACTTTTAAGCAAGGTTGACTTCAAGCTATAGTTGTGTTGGTTGTGGATCCCAATGTTCTTGATTCATAGGTCATGTTTCAGCCTTGTTTGTACCTAGAACTTCACAGGTGGGAGTCGGTGTCTTGGCCCCCCTCTACAATCGCCAAGGGGGTCCAAGGGGGGAAGCGCCCCGTAGTGAAAATTTTGGAAAAAAAATGACTTGTAAAATGTTGCAATTTCATTGTCATTTCTTGGTCATAAATGCGTAATTTATGGGTCCATAGTATTGGGTATCCTATGGTATTTTCCCATCGTAATCCATCTTTAAAATTAAGGAATTGTATTGTGGCTATTCATTGTTTTGTATACTATGAAAGACAAGTGTGTCTGAGAGAGACTATGAGAGAGTGAAGAGGAAGTTGCAGCGCATATGTTGTGGGTTGTACCCCTTCATTTTGAAAGATGGTATAATAAAAGGACTGGCTATTTCTTTGTAGGTGTATCGCATATCAGGTGAACCATGTATATTGGTGTCTCTCTTGTATTTTGATCTTATGTGTTTATTTTTGCATTTTGTTTATTTTATTGCTCTCTGATCCTGTTTTTCTAACAAGTTGACTTCTATCCATAGTTGAATCCAATCCATTGTACACATTTAGGGAAGGTTGACTTGAATTCATGCTTGAATTTATTCAAGCTTGACATCAATCCATGGTTGAATTCAATTGAATGTTGACTCCAATCCATGTTTGACTTCAATACAACATTGATTTCAGTCCAGGGTTGACTTCAATCCATAATTGACTGTAATCAAATGTTGAATTGTAATCAAGCTTGACTTCCATACAAGGTTGAATTCAATGCAAGGGTGATTTCAATCCGAGATTGACTTCAATACATATTTGACTTCAATCCAAGGTTAACTTAAATATGAGTTTTACTTCAATTCATGCTTGAATTCAATCCATGTGTGTCTTCAATCCAAGGATGACTTCAAGGTTGACTTCAATCCGTGGTTGACTTCAATCCATGGTTGACTTCAATCCAGGTTGAATTCAATCCAAGGTTGACATCAAGTTTGACTTCAAGCCAAGGTTTAATTCAATCCAAGGTTGAATTCAATCAATGGTTGAGTTCAATACATTAATAATATTGATATTAATTACTTCAATCCATAGTTGAATTCAATCCAATGTTGACTTCAATCGATAGTTGACTTCAATCGACTATCGATTCCAATCCATAGTTCACTTTTAAGCAAGGTTGAGTTGAATAAAAGGTTAAATTCAATACACAGTTGTCTTCGATCCATAGTTGACTTAAATCCATGGTTGACTTCAATCCAAGGTTGAATTTTAAACAAGGTTTACTTCAATCAGAGGTTGACCTCAATCCATGGTTTCCTTCAATGCAAGAGTGACTTCAATCCAAGGTTGAATTCAATCCATGGTTGACTAGAATCCAATGTTGACTTCAGTCAATGGTTGAATTTAATCCAAGGTTAACTTTAATCCATAGTTGACTTTTAATGAAGCTTGAATTCAATTGATATTTGAAAATGATCGAAGATATTTGACCATGGTTAATTATGTTTGATATGGAGGAGAATAGTTGAACTTGATTATGTTCCATTCCAACATTCATTAATGGGTTTGTCACCATTATGGTTGAATTTCAATAAAGTTAATATTTATTATGGTCGACTTTTATTAATGTTAACATCAAGAATATTTGTCTTAGTTAATATTAACATTAATAATATTACAATATTAATGTTAGTATTTTATATACTAATTGTTAATATTAATATTATTAATGTCAACATCATTAATATTAACATTAACATTAACATTTATTATGTTTTGGGTGAATTGTATTGTACATGCATCAAACCAAGTTTCCTTATGTTTTCACCTTAATTTTTATCTTATATATATATGTGTGTGTAATATTTAAAAAAATGATTTTTTTTTCTAAAACTTTATTTATATAACAATGTATACTGATAAAAGAAAAACATTTTTCTTTACTTTTAATTATGCAAAAAATTTATTTTTTAATTTTAAAATATGGTCACATCTTTGTCTAAATGCAATTTATTATTGCAAGTGTCTATAAATAGTTTCATAATAAGAGTGATGCTATTACATTTATTTTTGCTCACAATTAAAATTAAGTAAATATTTTCACTCTAAGTTAAATGATTAAAATTATTTATGTAAACATTGTTGTGTCCGTACTTTAGTTGGAAAAAGATGTCATGTATTTCATGTGTGGAAGTAAATGTGAAGTGTTAATTTGAAAAAGATGGCCTAAAAGGTAAAAATTTTGCTAAGAAGTTCGGGTGTGTTAAAAGACACAATGCCTAATTAAGATTTCATGTATTGTAATGCATGAGAATATGCATGAGAGTAGATGCACGCCGAAGTAATTAATATATTTTGTACAATATATGAGAGATCAGTGTGGAAATTATGAGATCACAATTTGGTGTAGGTCGAGTGGTATTGTTAGAAATAATTTAGTTACTGTATTAAACTATTCATGTGAAGGATTATCACTATGAATAATGTTGTTGAATGGGTAGAGTAGTTTTACAATGTTTGGTTTTCATTGTTAATTGTTTTTGCACTTTGCTTTGTGAGAACCTTTAGGTACCTATGCACAATATGTGATGAAACTGCAATCATTAATTAATACAAATACATGAGATATCAGAAATAATAGAACTCAGAATCACTTTTATATTGATCACAGGCCACTTCGAGGGGGCAACCTCCTTTCAGCAAGCTCAATACAATTAACTTCACGGTGCCTTCATAGGCCTCAACACACACTTATATACTAAGTCTAGGCGCCAATACCATGGGTCAATACTATGTGTCAATACAAACCATGGGCTAAGTCTAGGCGCCAATACTATGAGTCAAAACCATGGGACATATAATACTATGGGACGACTTACAAAGCATATGCGTCCAATACTATGGGTCAATACTATGGGCTAATATAAACTATGGATCAACAAATACTATGGGACGACTTACTAACAAAGTAAAGACATGGGTTCCTAACATCCCCTCTCCCTTAGAAAAAGCTTTGTTCTCAAAGATTTAGATGTGGAAATTGATGCAGAATCTAAAGGAGTGGGTCCCCTGTAGCATCCTCGAGTTTCATTCCGAGCCACTGGCGCCTTTGGAATTTAAGGGAGGATTGCATGGAAGGCTGTAGATGAAGAAGAACCATATCAGCAATGTGAAAAGTGTGCTCAGAATGGTGCTGATCGGCTTGTTGTTTCAGTCGAATTCTTGCCATGTGAAAATTGTCCTGCAGAATTAGAAGAAGCTGATCATGGTTTCGAAGAATTGAGTCAATTGCCTGAATTGGGGAGATGCTGAAGGTGTATGGAAGAAGAACTGGTGGTGCCTGTCCAGAGACTGCTTCATATGGTGTCCTTTGAGATGTGGTACTATACCACTGGAGCGCTTCTAGGAAATCCATAGAAATAGTTGTCCAAATCTGTGGAGGGATGGGCAAGGGTTCGAGCAGTCCCAAAAGGAGGGTCGTTTCACCCTTGTTGACCTGGAAGGTATCACAGTCAACCACCATCTGTTGAATTGTCCTACTGATGAAGAAGCATGGAGTTCATAGAAGAGATATCCCCGTTGAATAGATTGCAACCAATTTGGAACAAGCAGAGAAATAGATGTAAGAGAAACCAGGTCATCAAATGTGCGAGGAGGAGCATCTTCCACCATATTGTCCTTACCCTTTTGGTAAGTGGTCGCATAGTCATAACCCATGAGTTGGATAACCCATTTCAGGTGTGCTGGGGAGGAGACCCATTGTTCCAGGAAAGTTTCCAGACTCTGGAGATCAGTCTTGTTGCAGAAATAATTCCCCAAAAGGGATGGCTGCCACTTCTGTATTGTATGCAAAATAGTCATCATTTCCTACTGAGAGGTAGATGCGGCTAAATTCTTACCGGAAAGGTCTCTTGAAGGCAACAAGCTCATTGGTTCAGCAAAGACACTTGCATATCTATCCAAGGAAGTAGTGGAGACTGTTGATGGGTGCATCTGAATGGAATGGAGCTAAGCGATGACACCATGTGAATTCTTCTTAAATATTTTTTCCAGGCGATGTGAACTGATGATGCAGAGAGACCCTGGTTGTAAGCCCATAAATTTGTGTTGTGCCCCATTGACTGAAAATTGCATCCAAAGTTCAGCAAAATCCCATAAGACGGGGCCAAGTGTGCGTAACCATTGAACGCCCAAAACCACATCACATTCGCCTAAGGACAAGTAAAACATGTGAGAGCGCAGGTTATAATCTTCCATAGAGATACGCACATTGTGACACTTCCCCTTGCAAGGTAAGGTTCCCCCATTGGCAACCATGACTTCAAAGTTGGAGCAAGGATGGACAAAACAATGAGCCTGTTTGGCAATCCGAGGATCAATGAAGTTATGAGTGCTACCAGAATCAATGAGTATGGTAAGAGGGAGCTTCTTGAAGTATCCCCTGAATCGCATTGTTTGTGGGGTGGTGACACCGGTTACAACATGGAGAGAGATCTCAGGTGGATCATCCTGAGATGGGGTGTCAACAGGCGGGTGTTGAATGTTGACCTGATCATCTACTGTATCTGGAGCTTCTTCATCAAGTTCTGAGGCAGGAGAAGAATCCACATCTAAGAGATAGAGCTTTTGTTGAACACATCTATGTCCCCGAGTGAATTTCTCATCACACTTATAACAAAGCCCTTTTCCGCGGCGTGCCTGCTTCTCTGTTTCAGACAATTGCTTGATAGGAGTTGGTTGAGGAGCAAGCATGATGGGAGGTCGTTGGGAACCCATATTTCTGAAGGGAACAAAGGTGGGTTTGGAGTGTTGTTGAGCTGCGATCTTGTCCTTGGCTAGCTTAGCCAACCCTAGGACTTCCATCATTGTGTTGGGACAACAAATTTTGAACTCTGAGCGGATTTCATCCTTGAGACCACTGATAAAACATCTCCTGTAGAATTCATCAAACAATCCTTTTGTGTGATTGGCTAGTTTCTCAAATTCCGTCTGATACTCTCTCACTGTGCCAGTTTGGTGAAGTTTAGTGAGTGCTCCTGTGAAGTCGTGAAAATCACTATGACCAAATCGTGGCAAAAGGAGTTGGCAAAAATCAATCCAGTTTGGCTCGGGATGAGCTTTGATGTACCAACGGTACCGTTGAAGGGCTTCCTGTTCCAAATGAAAGGATGCAAGTGGAACTTTTTGAACATCAAAAGTATTATGCAGACTAAAATATTGTTCTGCTTGGTATATCCATCCAGTCGGATCAATACCATTGAAGCGAGGAAAATCAAGCTTCGACCCACGAAAATTGCTGGAAGAAGAGAACCCGGTGCCTGCAAAAGATTCTGGCTGTCGGTTATTATTCATAGCTCAATGCTGAAGATGGAGGCTGAGAAATTTTTCATCCAGATCTTGGACTTTGGTTTGGATGGCTGCAAGTCCTTCCTCCATGGTGTTTTCTCCTCTGCGAGTGACAACCATAACCAGTAATTTTTTTTTTTTTTTGGGGGGGGGGGGGGAATGGATAGAAAAACACAAACACAAGCTTATTTAGTAAGGGGAAATTTGGATTTGGGAAAAACTCGGAGGGGTAATTGGGGTTTGACCAGGTTTTCGACACTTTCTGAGGGACAGGGAAGCAAAAAATGGGGATTTCAGAAGCGGGAACTCTATGGTAAAAGTCGAAGGCAATCGGGTGAAAATTGAAGAAGTTATGGCAAACCCTAAAAAGAGACAAATTTGGGATTTCTGGTCTTGGGAAGTGGAATTTGGGATATGGTCTTCAGGAATGAAATATGCAGAATGGGATTGCAGGGATGTCAATGAAGGTTTAGGGAAAACAGAGTTGAAACAAGGGAGATATGGCCGAAAAACAAAAAATTTATTTATTTATTTATTTTTTTCCAGAAATAGATCAGCAACAGCGGTGCCGAAGGGATCCGCAAGAGATGGATCTGCAACGGTGCGGAAGGGATCGAAAATGGTTGGATCTGGAATGAATTTCAGAATAGATCTGAAATGGCTATATTTGGAGCAGAAGTGATCGACAACAGTTCAACTGAAAATAGATATGGACCCCAGGTATGTACGGCTTCCTAACAGTTCAGGTGTTTCACTCGTCCACCAATGATGTCTGACGGCTTGCGTATTGGGGCAGTACCCCTCACTCCACGGCTCAGGTAAAACTGATAATTGCTTTGCCACAAATGACAGCCCTTGGTTTACCTCATGAGTGGGAACTAGTCAATCAGGTAGGGGTCGTTTCCCTTTTCGCTCGCAGGTCCTCTTAATGGGCCAGCTATTTTGGGGTTCCTGTGGTACTCCTCACAATGAATTCCAGGGATTATGCCCAAGTACTTCCCACAGTTAAGAGGATAGGGATTATTCCCAAATCCGAAGCTGCAACAAATGCAAAAAAAAATTTTGGTAGAAATTCCACCCAACAAGCCCAAGAAAGTGCTCTGATACCAGATGTGATGAACCTGCAATAATTAATTAATGCAAATACATGAGATATTAGAAATAATAGAACTCAGAATCACTTTTATATTGATCATGGGCCACTTCGAGGGGAAACCTCCTTTGAGCAAGCTCAATACAATTAACTTCACAGTGCCTTCATAGGCCTCAACACACACTTATATACTAAGTCTAGGCGCCAATACCATGGGTCAATACTATGTGTCAATAAAAACCATGGGCTAGGTCTAGGTTCCAATACTATGAGTCAAAACCATGGGACATATAATACTATGGGACGACTTACAAAGCATATGCCTCCAATACTATGGGTCAATACTATGGGCTAATATAAACTATGGATCAACAAATACTATGGGATGACTTAAAAACCATATGCGTCCAAAAACAATATACTAACAAAGTAAAGACATGGGTTCCTAACACAATAAATGGTGCAATAACTAAATAATATCTGTATTTCACGATCTTCAATTTTCCTAAGCTTGGCTCTGATATTAACTAGAGTAACACATTCTTTCTTGAAAGAGAAATTAAAACACCATTACATCTTTTAAATATAGAAAACATGATATAAATTTGTTTTTATGAAAAAGAAAAATCTTTACATCTTTAAAATTTGTAACACATTATTAAAAAACCCGATAACATAATAATAATATACAAATAAAAATCATAATAATGCGCAACGAGAGTGTTCCACCTCCAACAATACTCTCTTCCATGGTTGGCACTGGTTAGAACACAAAAACTGAAATTGAAGATGAATTGATGGTTTTCCTCTCTTTTCGAGTTATTCATCTAGGCCAAATCCTCGATACAAGCCAAAATACATGAACAATTTGAATGCATGATGGATCTTGATTTATTCAAGAAATTAAGTTATCCCAAGTTTCCGAACATAAATGAAACCATTATCAGGAGTGAGGAAGATAATACAATAAAACCTAAACCTCTATGTAACAACTCAAGAGCCAGAAAATGTGGAAACATCCATACAGTTCATGACAAAGAAGTAACAACTTCAAAGGATGAGAAACCAATTAACATATTGAGGAATTAATAGCTTCTCCAAGTTCTGATAAGACGACTAACACAAACTGAAAAGAGATACCATGTAGTGGTATTGAGATCATCTTTCTCGATACTAAATACTTCAATACTGTCAACATAGCGAGGATTTGAACATGTTCTGCACCGTGCATGCCAATTGTTGAAGAAAAGCCAATCACATCGATCAAGAATTAATAAAACCACTCTATGTGATTGCGCTATTGCCTTGAAAACTGTGCAGCGATGCTTCTAAGCGATTAGAAGAATAATAGATTGGACCTAATGTCACCATTGCACACTTCCTTCTCTTCTGATTAGAGTCAAATGAAACATCACCTCCACATTGCTAAATATGAATTTTGATTTGGAAGCTTTTCCAAGATCATCCTATGATGAAAGCCTTGTCTTTTTTAACCATAGGATCACATCTTGAGCTTAAATAGATTCCATATTGAAGTTAAATTGTATGATTCAATATTAAAACCTATTCCACACTTTTCTCCATTAACTATTAAGACATTATATTACTATATGGCTCATATCCTATATGCGTTATTCTTATCTTAAGGAAACTCATAAACCCCATGTAACGTGCACCAACATGTCAAATTTACATAATAACTTGTTTTAGCTAGTGATAGACACATATGTCTTAAAAAGACACAATCATCATCTCTAAATTAACAAGTAGAGGCTAATTCCAATGACCAAGTATTTTTCAAATTCAGTAAATCTTTATGTCTCTGTACATCACGCACGATTTGGGACAGATTCTCATTATTATGATACATCAACAAATCATGAATCCACGATCAATTCTTCTCTCACCAAAACCTTGTTGCACCTCCCCAACCTTTTTGCTAATGCATTAGGACAATATATGATATCATACAAGGAGAATAAAGAAAGGAAAGTATGAATCCAATTGTATTGTACTGTATGTAAATGAACATAAAACACCCTAACTCCATGGTACCAGTACATGGACTATCCTAGGTCTATTCCTTTTAAAACTTTTGTGATAGCGATATGTAATAGGGGAGGGTTTGAGTGTACGATCTTCGAATCTTGTTAATACATCATGAATGGAAAGGAGTGAAAATGAAAATGCATTGTAGATAGAGGTGGAAACAAAGAGGCATTAGGTCATTGCCATGAACAATACTTGAGATATCGATTTAGGAATCACATGGTTGGGAGAGAAAAACTCACCACACGATAGAACAAGGCATGGTGAAGGGATGTGGAGAACATTAGCTAATTGCATTCACAAATGGCGAATGATTATATTCGGAATTGCGGGGAAATTACCATCTTAAATAAGAGCCCTCCATTTGATGAATGCAATGAAGAATGATTTTTATGAAATGAATCTAGTCTCTCCATTTTGAATTCTTTGTTAAAAGAATAGTTAGCATGATACCTTATCCCTAATTCCAAAATAAGGTCATTTATTGGTGTAACAATTTGATGGGTAGAATCGTTATTAGAAAGCAATAAACTTAGCATCATAGTGGACTATACTTTTTCCAAATCCTCGTAAAAAAAAAAGGGTTATATGTATTGAATGATATAAGATTTTAGGAATACCAATTTAGGTTGTACCATATCCTAATGGTTTTTCCATGTCTGTAAGCCTCTTGAAACAATAAATGAAATAATGAGTTCAAAATCAAGCTCCTTTAGCCTAAGGCCCACGTTTCTTATGCATGTAGAGGGCCAATAGACCTATCACTAGTGATCAAAATATTATAATGGTGTCAATGCCCACACATAAAGGCTAAGAGTACTCTTAGAGAGACGTGTGGTGACCTTTGAGGTGTCTTTCTTGGTCCTATATTCCCAAACTACAAGGACAATGCCTTGTAGAAAAGGATTTTATGGAACCTACTTGAAAATTTGTATCCCTTCTCTGTTTATAATAGAGGTTGATAGAGGATGAACGCAGCCATAGGCTTCTGCAGATATTTCTACAGTGATGTTCTTAAGTCAAACAGATGTGTGTGGCATGTTTAAACACATAACGCAGCAATGTTCAACTAAAATGCTGCGTTGGTTACCGTTAATATTAAAAAAATGTTGAAATATCAGTTCTTTTAATAAAAAACATATCGATGATGCACACTACATTACGAGCACTAGTGTAAATTTAAAGGACACACTGGATCAGGTTAAAACAATTGTTTATAAAATAAAAATAAAAAGCACATAAAAAAATTATAATTTAAAAAAAAAAACTTTACCCGTGAACTTAAAAATGAAACCAAATCGGTGCATATGAAACGTTGGTCGATTATAAAACATTAATAGCGTGGTCAATAGTACTATACACTCGATTATTTTATTGTCGAGGTAAAAAATCAAAAGAGTGCTTTTTAGAATTCGAATTCACACTCCCAATTCTTTGGATTAAATAATAATTTGTTTTATATGAATATATAAAATTCACATATTAGTGCATTCCATTATCCTCATCAAGCATTGGTGCATCTTACTATCGTTGGGTGCACCACTGTAGGGTTAAATAATAATTAAACTTGGCAAATCGAATTGAAGTTTTTACCATTCTTTTTTACTTCCAACCTCTCACACAATCATTCTTGTTCATCATCCTTGTATGGCCACCCCATTTGTAGAACTATAGTGTTTCTTCTTCGGTTTGATGGCTTTGTCTATTGATTCAAATGAATTTCAAATTTTGGCAAACATTGAACATCGTCATTTTTCTTCTCTGTAGTGAAAGCATGCTTTCTCAAGCTAAATAAGACCAAGTAATTTTTTTCATACCTACTTATTTTCAATTTTGTTAGATTAAAAATTTAGAATTAGGCTTAAATTTGGCCTCTTTTAAATTTCTTTAATTCAATGTGGTTCTCTTCCTTTGTTCATATTTGGTGAGGCCTACCAACTTATAGGAAGAATCAACACCATTGTGTTTGGTTGGACACATCGGTATCGATGCATTATAAATAACATGCATTAGGATGGTGTATATTTCTCGATAAAAATAGCACACTACACAGGCTAGGCTAAAAAATAACAATGTTTCAAATTTCATTTTAGAAGATTTAGCAAATCGATGTGTTTTGTCACTACGTTCACTCTGAAGCTTGTTGTATTTTATAGTGCCCAGGCTATGGTGTGCATTTTCTATGAAAGGAAACATGGACTAAACGATTTAGGCTAGATTATATCAAAATTTTGAATTTTATATTAAAAAATAGAAAATTAGTCCACGATGTTTGTGGTTTCACACAACACATCATAATAATGTACATGGTCTAGGAAAGAAGGCATGCTATGCATGATTTATCAAATGACCATAGCTAATAAGTTTCAAATTTCATTAAAAAAAGAATTTGAAACTTGGTGTGTTTCATCAGCTCATCTACGCCAATGTGGCATAGAATATTGTGACAATTTCGTTGGTTCATTTATAACATAATGTACCTCCTATAGTGCACATTGTCTCTCAGAAGAGGACATCTTGTGTCTTTTATCATATACATATACATAGTTTTTTATTTTATATAAAAATAATTATCAAAATCATTCGTTTTTGGACTATAAGCACATCGATAAATGGAATAACATGAGGCATTGTGACAAGTGTGGTGGTTGTTCTTTCTTACAATGCACTATCTCTATGGGCTATTAGTTATTATAAATTTCTAAATTTAATATAAAAATATTACTGTAGTGGTGCGTTGCGAAATTGAAATAGAAATTGTGTGCTAACTAACATAAAGCACAATAACTCTACAATGCCTTTTAGTGCACCTTCACTAGTGTGCATTACTACTTTAGATATAGTGCACAATACATTAAGAATGGTGTTCATTACTCAATTAACATCGGTACACCAACAAATAATAAGTCCCGTGAAGTGGTGATACTTTCTTTTTGAATTAGAGAACCCTCATGGTGCCCATTATTGATATGAGGTACATTGCTTACTTTTTCACATTATTTTTGCTAATAGAATTTAGTTTAATTTTTTTTACCAATACAAAATGGTCTGTTAGAGAGAGGGGGAGAGGTATGATCCCTCACACCATTACTCCTTATCTACTCATGTTGTTTTAATGTGTTTTGGCATCCTCGAGTTTTGTAAAGAGGCTACATCTCCTTGGGAAAAATCTTCCTTTATACATCAGTTGATCTAATTTGAGATTTAGTACCATTGACCAAGGTTAATTGATAGAAGATGGCATTTCAAACCTTGAAAACAATCATATTTCATTATTTTTTTAAATCACATATTTGTTCTATTAAATATTTTTTGTTAAATCATGAAATTAATTAAATATTTTTATATTACATATATATAAAAAAAGATAAAAAAAGTACCTTCACTAAAGTAACCTATACTATAATAGTTTATATTTTTAATATTACAAATAGTTATACAATTGTTTCTACTAAAAGACTAAGACAATTATTAATTAGGTTGCATTGATTTTTAAAATTAATTTATTTGATTAAATATTTTCGTATTAATTCATGAGTACCAATCGAAGGTATCGTCGAAGTAAATAAATGGTTGTCAACATAGATAAATGGTTCTCAATACTATCATAGTTTGAACCATGATCCTTGGGCCCTTTGTAATGACCATTTTAATTTGTTTAGAGAAACTTGAATTTAACATCCACAAACAACTAGTATAAGTAGTCCTTTTAAATTAGGTATTTATGAAAACTTTAAAGCTTCAAATCATCAAATTGAATGACCTAAATGAAAGCAGTTTCCTCCAAAGATCACATTTTAAACAACATCTCTTCCCTCGATCTTATTAATTTCGCAACCTTGTAAGATATTAATAAATCATCACAATTTTGTTTTCAAATCTAGTGACATGCAATTTTGTTTTAAAATCTAGTATCATGCAGAAAGTATGTGGGGTTGTTTGAGTATCAGTTCACAATCCTACATGGTCACAATTTCAATTTTTGCAAGAGGCTAGGGACACTGTTTTACAATGCTTCATGTTCTTCACAATTCGTTAGAACTATTTTGTGCAGTATTTGTTGCAATTTTATTTCTCCCTTTGATTGGAACGGGAGTAGAAAGGTTCTCTACAAACCAACATGGGGGAGATGTTTTAACGTGTAACACTGTACATAACATTATGTAACATGCCGTTCCCACAATTTTTGTCAACATAATTGAGTACATTAAGTTTGACACAAATGATAAAATTGCAAACATCGACATAAACTATCTTGTTACAGAAATTCATATCAAATGGGCGTTTGAAGTTACTAAAGGGATCACAAACTAGTAAACAATAGATTTTGTTGAAATACACATTTGTTAGTTTCGAAGGGAAAAATATGAGTATAGATGTGTCATGGAAATGGGACCACCTATGTCACCCATTGTGTCAAATTTGGTCAAATAAAAAATTGAAAGCAAGTCATTTAATTAATTTAGTATCTAGCCTTTAAGTTGTGGATGATACATTTTTCATATAGCCATATGGATGTGAGAATTTGGACGAATTTACATTTTAAGCTTAGTAAAAAAATCTAACAAATTTCTCCCAAAGAAAAGATTTTTTCTAGTTAATTTTGCAATTTAAAGCATTTTCTTGCTTCAAACCAAAACATTGTAGCCTGGTATTATTGGATTATTTCTCTAACAAAAATTGTTATACGATTCCTTAATATAAAATATTTATTCATTGAGTGTTTACTTTGATTTGAATAAACAATATCAAATTATAATGGCCGAGAGTCCACAAGTTAAAAGCTATTGGCAAGAGCGACTTCAATCCAAGGTTGACTTCAATCCAAGAGTGACTTCAATCCAAGAGTGACTTCAATCCAAGGTCGACTTGAATCCATGGTTGACTAGAATCCAATATTGACTTCAGTCAATGGTTGACTTTAATCCAAGGTTAACTTTAATCCATAGTTGACTTTTAATGAAGCTTGAATTCAATCCATATTTGACAATGATCGAAGATATTTGACCATGGTTAATCATGTTTGACCATGATCGAAGAGTGATGCTATTACATTTATTTTTGCTCACAATTAAAATTAAGTAAATATTTTCACTCTAAGTGAAATGATTAAAATTATTTATGTAAACATTGTTGTGTCTGTACTTTAGTTGGAAAAAGATGCCACTTATTTCGTGTGTGGAAATAAATGTGAAGTGGTAATTTGAAAAAGACGGCCTAAAAGGTCAAAATTTTGCTAAGAAGTTCAGGTGTGTTAAAAGACACAATGCCTAATTAAGATTTCATGTATTGTAATGAATAATAATATGCATGAGAGTATATGCACGCCGAAGTAATTAATATATTTTGTACAATATATGAGAGATCAGTGCGGAAATTCTGAGATCATAATTTGGTGTAGGTCCAGAGTTATTGTTAGAAATAATTTAGTTACTGTATTAAACCACTCATGTGAAGTATTATCACTATGAATAATGTTGTTGAATGGGTAGAGTAGTTGTATAATGTTTGGTTTTCATTATTGATTGTTTTTGCACTTTGCTTTGTGAGAACCTTTAGGTACCTCTACACAATAAATGGTGCAATAACTAAATAATATCTATATTTCACGATCTTCAATGTTCCTAAGCTTGGCTCTGATATTAACTAGAGTAACACATTCTTTCTTGAAAGAGAAATTAAACCACCTTTACATCTTTTAAATATAGAAAACATGATATAAATTTGTTTTTATGAAAAAGAAAAATATTTACAGGTTTAAAATTTGTAACACATTATTAAAAAACCCAATAACATAATAATAATATACAAATAAAAAACATAATAATGCGCTATGGGAGTGTTCCACCTGCAACAACACAAGAAATCTCTTCCATGGTTGGCATTGGTTAGAACACAAAAGCTGAAACTGAAGATGAATTGATAGTCTCGCACTCTTTTTGAAATATTCGTCTAGGCCAAATCCTCGATACAAGCAAAAATACATGAACGATTTGAATGCATGATGGATCTTGATTTATTCAAGAAATTAAATTATCCCAAGTTTCCAAACATAAATGAAACCATTATCACGAGCGAGGAAGATAATCCAATAAAACCTAAACCTCTATGTAACAACTCAAGAGCCAGAAAATGTAGAAACACCCATGCAGTTCATGAGAAAGAAGTAACAACTTCAAAGGATGAGAAACCAATTAACATATTGAGGAATTAATAGCTTCTCCAAGTTCTGATAAGACACCTAAAGCAAACTGAAAAGAGATACCATGTAGCGGTCTTGAGATCGTCTTTCTCGATACTAAATACTTCGATACTGTCAACGGAGCGAGGATTTGAATATGGTCTACGCCGTGCATGCCAATTGCTAAAGAAAATCCAAGCACAATGATCAACAATCAATGAAACCACTCTATGTGATTGCGTTATTGCTTTGAACAATGTGCAACCTATGCCTCTAAGAGATTACCATTCTCCATTTTCAAGGAATTGAGCGATGTCATCCATGAGCTGGATCAATTGCCATGAATAATTAATCTAGCAGTTGGCGCTACTACCATGAATATGAGCCACACCATGCATGAGCTGGGATCCTTTGGATTAACCACTTTGTAATATCCCAACTTTTTGACTAACTATGTTATGATGTCATGTCGGGTTACGGCCCCAATATATGTGATTTATTATGTTTGACATAACATTAGTATGTTTGATTTATTTCCTTTATGAGTTGATGTATTTTGCATGGACCCTGATTTGTTTCATTGTTGAATATATGTGGGGCAGGAAAGCCGAATGAATAAACTATGTTGTATTTTGAGAAGTGATTACAAAATTATGATATACTGAGATTACCTCTTTTGTTACATTATACTGTGTAGAGCATGATTTACATGGTTGATTAGTTAGTGTGTTGAGCGTGGACTCAGGAACACACAAAAGACCTATATACTGGGCCTAAGCCCCGATGTACTTAGAGAATTCTATTTCGTACTAGGCCTAAGCCCCGATGTACGTTGAGTGTTGGGCATGAGCCCTGGAGCACTCCAAGCTTGAAAGAAATGATTACCGGATCCAAGGACATTTAATTATCCTAGATGTGCCTCACAACCACATTCTAGTTCTAGTGTTGAGAAGAGGCTCTGGAATTGCACTAGCGTAATGCCCATGTGACAGTGTTGAGTTGAAAGGCTCTGAAGAGCACTCGGGGTTACTACTTCTCAAGTGTTGAGTCAAAGAGGACTCTAAATAGCACTTGCATGTCTTATCACAACTATTTCGACTTGATTAAATAAATCTTATTATCATCATCTACTGCAGGAACTACCATGTTAAAACGAGAGAGTCTAACATGCAAAGGGAGAGAATGGAGGTGCCTTTACCAGCTTACCGAAACCGTCCAAAGAAGTGGACCCTTTCCTTAAAAAGAACTATTTAAGAAGCATCTTGTGAAACAAAATACTAAAGACCACTAGTAGTATTATTATCTAGGAGCTTCAATAATAAATATATATTGGTTAAATATTATATATATATTCTTTTATAAATGTTTACACTTTATAGATATATATATTTATGCATAAGTGGGCTGCCACTTACTAAAGATAAATTATTAATATTTAGATGGTATTATAAATTGTATATTATTATTATTATTATGAAAATATCTAAAAGATTAAAAACACTCTAGTCAAATAGGTTGAGAAGTCATAGTTCCCAAGATAACTAGCAGTTAAATAAACAAATATTGTTTTTATAATTTAAATTATTTTAAAGAAACCAGTAATTTTCCAATAGTCATAATTCAAGATTTGTCCTACTTAAGGAGGATAGACCCCAAAGTTTGGGGGATATTTTTTCTTTTGGTATTATTATTATGCCAAGAAGGACTCTCTGCTAAAGGAAGTGAATTCTACCTATAGATTTGGAGATCTGAACAAGCCACACACCTAGGTCCTCTACCTCTCAGTTTGCATGTCAAAACTAGCTCGGGGGGATTCATACTGAACCAGGAACGGTTGTAGAATCATGGTTGGGAGGAACGTGGTAGTCCCAAAGTCATCCAATCCAAGATAAATTCTCAGGTCAGCTAAGAGCTCAGGAGGATTTCATTAATTAGTGGTTGAGTGTTCAGGTCATTATCACCAGAAATGAGCCACAGGTATCAGCAGGACATTAACAGCTAGAACAAGCTACAGGGATCAACAGGTATGCGAGCTGTATAAAAACCCTCTTATAATTTATACATTGTTTGTTTATGAATGAAACTTTAAATTAGTCATGTTCTCAATTTCTGTTTTAAAAACAAGTTTTCCCAGAGTCAAATGGCATTCCTAGAAGGACTAACTAGCTAGAATATCAGGATCATTGATTTAATTCAACCAAAACCTTTTGTGTTTATTTCTTTCATATTAAACCTTTGCTAGTCATTGTATTGCTTACTAGAATATCAGGATCATTGATTTAATTCAACCAAAACCTTTTGTGTTTATTTCTTTCATATTAAACCTTAGCTGTAAAATTCATCGAGACATTTAGATACTGAGATCCAGTTTTGTTTTAAACAGAAAATATTTAGTCTAGATATTTCGAATACCTAACAATACCAAATCTGAAGTAAGAGAAACATAGCATCATTCTGTGTATGAATTCTTTTCTATCTAATTTGTTTCTTGAAAGGTTACACGATTTTGCACACAATACAATCATTAAAATATTGACAATAGGAAGGACAGGAACCATCGTTTTCTTTTATACATTCCTCTTTTCCAATACAAAACACACATAATGTTCTACCATCGCTATCACCATCGATCTAGTCTTCAAAGAGCATAGAGTTTTAGCATTTCACAGATTGATAGCCTACTCAGACTCAATTTAACCCTAACAACTTTACATTATAAATTGATAGTGTTTAGAAATGCCAAAAAGTCACAAACACAGATGCAAAAGAAAACAGAGATCAAAGATCAAACCCCACGACTATCTCACGCCCCAAAACTGATAGGAATTCCCTACGGGGGTCGTGGTCACCAACAACAAAGAAATAAAACGCCGAGTACAACTTGGAAACCCTCCTCATGAAAGCAACCATTATATCCACGCCACTAGTAAGATAATCGAGGTCTGCTAACCCCAGTACAGAGACAAAGGTGTAGAAAACCCTCATTGATATCCTATATTTCTTCACAGGAAATACATTGCCTCTACAACAATACCCTAGCAATTTTGTTTAATACAGTAGCAAGTGCAAATTAAACAACCACGCAAACCACAACTATATTTTTCCAAACTGAAGGCGCTAAGACCTGTCATCATATAAATGATTCCTGTACAAACATATTTCCAAAATACCTGAGAACCCCATAATAGTAGCATCAATAAGTTTCGACTTAAAGCCTTATATTCATGCAAGGAAATTTGAAATGTACCATGGTAACCATTGCAACTGTACAAGGTCATATTTCAGTGATATAACATTTCATTGTTTATAAAATTTCGCAGATCCAAGTAACAGTTAAGACTCAATTACTACATAGTTCTTTTATATCACCGTCCCAGTGCTCGATCAGCTATTTGTTTACATTGGAACCCCATTCTGCCTAGTACAGCCAGTAGGTGACTACTCAGACCTCTCCAAAGTGAATTAGTAAGCCAATGGCTTACGGGAGTCTCACACAAAAACAACCAGGCCAAATGCATACATACAACGTCAGAGCTCTAGAAGATAGGCCTCGAAGGAGGTAAGCCAGACTCACCATTCATCCTAGCCATACCGACGTCACCTCGAATCTTAGCCACTCTCCTACCAAGGCATTGTTCCATCTGTCATAACGATATACGAAATGGGTTAGTTCAACCATGTTTCTTTTCATACAGGAGAAGAAGGATAAAATTATCAATTGTGAATGAGGAGTATTTCATTACCTGTGTGAAGCAAGGTCGTATTACGCCATACATGAGCTCAACTTTTAACCTACAGGCTGACCACGAGCAGAGCTCGGGTTAGTACTCGACACAGTAACCATATCAACGAAGTGCAAACCCAAAACGAAGAATAAGTCGAATGCTGGAGTGATGGACAAAAGCCCCAAATTATTCCTCCAAATCCTCGCGACAGGTTGTCCCCCATACCCCTTTAAGTGCATTAATTAATACACCAACCTCATCCTAGTGGGGGAGAAATTAATTGGTATAAGCCTATAGTGAAGTCGCAGGGCCAAACCTTGTTAAAATAACTAAGGGGTTCGATTTTCCCTCACCAACACTATTGAATCAACCCACCTTTGTTTATATAACAATAAGCTTTTAGTCATGAACCTTGCATTAGGAAAACTTTCATGTAGTGCACTCCCATGGTAGTAGGATAACCATCTCCCCTTTTTTTAACTTATCATTTGCCTTGGTGAACTAGTATCAATAGCAAATTTCGTCACCAAGCTTTAGAGATAATGTCCTCAGATTTATTACACCTGCAAACACAAAGGGAAAATAGGATATTAGCAAAACGCTAAGTAAGTCCGGCAACCATTACTCTTACTGATACCTCCCGACAACCCTGCCGAGGTATGTAACTACCTGTCCCGGAGTATTATAATAACCACCAAGGGGATAACATACCGTCAACAAAGGAGCTCGTCACCTAAAGGTGCAATAGACAATCATAATTAAAATCACATGACTCTTAAGACAGTAAAAAGTGTTATGTCCCACCTCTGTACTAGAATTTACAATTTCAAGGAATAAGTACAATCATATAATTTCCACATCGCTTTTGCCACTGCTAAACTTGCACATAGAACTTGCACATAGATTTGACCATGTAAAACAGAGTCTTAGACTTACAAGTGTTTCATGCAAATATGTATGTTTTAAATAATGTTAGATTAATGTATGAATCTTCTTACTATAAATTGACTAATATTGAAGGCAAGAAAAATTTTAAATTTTTGCTATTTTTAGGACATTACACACTTGATAATCTAAACGATTCATTATTAAAGAATCTTTCTCTTTTGTTCATCATCATTCATATATACCCTAGTTATGAGATATAGCCCATACTTATCCTAGTTATGAGTACTTATCCTAGTTATGAGATATAGCCCATACCTATGAGATTGATCATCTTATTCATTTTTATTCTATTTTTAATCATTTTTATTCAATCCACTTTTCTTTTATTCTCTCTTTCTTTATCCAGTACGCTTTGACCGCTCTATGGGCTACTAAACAATCCCTCTTATGTCGCGCATCCATTAACCCCGCCCCTATCGAGCTCTCCGCCTTCTCCATCATCCCAGCGTGGCAAGAGACTTAGTGGATCCCAAAACACAGCCAGCCGATTCCAAGTTATTAAGCTAATCCATGTAGAGCTTGCTTAGCAAAATGACCTCCAAACACCAATTCAATCAACCAGAGCCATCCAATCAATGTGCCCGACAAATCTACTCATGGAATATCTCCTTGAGATGAAATGTGTGTCTTCCGTCGCTAATCAGTGATTACAAGGCCGCGATAAGGCTGTGGCTCCCTTTCGATTGGAGTCGGATGTAGGCGAATTAAATGGAGCAAATTAATGGTGCTGGCCTAATTTAATGTTGCAAATTAATCGTGCTGGGCATCAAACTGTCTCAGTGGTCAGAGCTTTTTACAATTGAAAGGAATACAAAAAATTGGACACAGTAAAAACCCAAAGCTCGTTGGCTGCTTAACACCAAAATGTAGACTATTGGGAGCGAACAGTAAACGTGGTAATGTCAATGGGGAGGGAACAGTAAGCATGGTCAATTCCAATAGCCAGAAATTTGCAAAAATGACTCTGGAGGCTCTGTACGACTTGCCGTATTTAAATGTGACTCTGGAGGCTCTGTACAACTTGCTGTATTTAAATGTGTGTTGAGCCCTTCGCTGTGTTCTCCTTGGAGAGTATTTGTTGCACATTTATTACTTTGTTTTAAAACAAATGCAACTTAGCCTTTACTTTGAGTTAACCAATTAGAGAATTATACTAGGGTGATGAGGAAATTAGGATAATGTCACCTGTTTTAAAATAAATCCAATTGTTCAATTACTTCTCAACCGTCGGCTTGCTTCGATATTCGATTGTACCTTCGAAGCAGCCATACGGTGTATATATAAGCGCTGTTTTTCATTAGGTATTGCAGAGGGAGATAGTATCCACTTCATTCAAGGCAAGCATTTGAATATTACTTTCTCCAGTGCATAATTTAACTTGCGCGTGTAGAGTCGGATTACACATATCAAAGGAGTGTTGAAGAATCGAGCAAAAAAGATGGATTCAGAGCCTCAGCTATGCATTAATGGGTGTGGATTTTTTGGGAGCTCCTCAACGGAGAATATGTGCTCAAAATGTTATAAAGACCATCTTCTCAAAAATAAAATTGAAGCAACGCCCGCAAAGCCTGTTGTCGATGATGAAACCGAGGGGAGTCTAAGCCTGGGCGATGTTTTAGCTGCGGAAAATGAGTTGGATTATTAGGTTTTAATTGTCGTTGCGGTAATACTTTTTGTGGTCTCCACCGATATGTGGAGGAGCATGGCTGCTCATTCGACTACAAGAAACAAGGGCGCGAGGCTCTCGCAAAGGCCAATCCCTCAATCAAACCCGAGAAGGTTGATAGAATATAGAGGTCAAAATTCCAGTTACTTAAGCAGCGAGTAAAACATGCTAAAACAGATATATTTTAAAAATACTTCTCTAAAAATAAGTTGGATCCAGCTTACATGTGCATAACAGTAAAGAACGCCTTGTGATTTTAATATTATTATATTATCTATTGAATGATTTCATACATAATTGAATAAATCATAAAGTTGGAAGCCAATTTTAATATTATTATATTATTTATTGAATGATTTCATACATAATTGAATAAATTATAAAGTTGGAAACCAATTCAAATTTACCATTTACTCTTTAAAGTTTGTAATTAGGTTTGAATTTAGATTAGAAATATATGTAAAGCCAAATGGAAGAGTATGTATGGCACTTTAAGCGTGTTATTTCCAAGATCCCATCCTTTTGCAAATCCTCAGTGGTAACTTTGCATCAATTAATTTTATATATTAGAAATAGATGTAAAGTGAAATTGAGGAATATATATAGCACACCGCAAATGTTCATAGCTACAAAAACATTTGTATCAATGTCCAACCAAATTTTTGAAGCTAGAAGAATAATAGATTGGACCTAATTTCACGATGGCACACTTCCTTCTCTTCTCATTAGATTCAAATGAAACATCACCTCCACATTGTTAAATATGAATTTTGATTTGGAAGCTTTTCCAAGATCATCCTCTATGAAAGCCTTGTCTTTTTTAACCATAGGATCACATATTGAGCTTAAATAGATTCCATATTGAAGTTAAATTGTATGATTCAATATTTAAACTTATTCCACACTTTCCTCCATCAACTATTAAGACATCATATTATTATATGGATCATATACTATATGCTTTATTCTTATCTTAAGGAAACTCATAAACCCCATGTAAAGTCCACCAACATGTCAAATTTACATAATAACTTGTTTTAGCTAGTGATAAACACATATGTCTTAAAAAGACACAAGTATCATCTCTAAATTAAGAAGTAGAGGCTAATTCCAATGACCAAGCATTTTTCAAATTCAGTAAATCTTTGTCTCTATACATCATGCACGATTTGGGACAGATTCTCATTATTATGATACATCAACAATTCATGAATCCACGATCGATTCTTCTCTCACCAAAACCTTGTTGCACCTCCCCAACCTTCTTGCTGATGCATTAGGACAATATATGATATCATACAAGGAGTATAAAGCAAGGAAAGAGTGAATCCAATTGTATTGTACGGTTTGTAAATGAACCTAAAACACCCTAACTCCATGGTACCGGTAGATGGACTATCCTAGGTCTATTCCTTTTAAAACTTTTGTGATAGGGATATGTAACACGGGAGGGCTTGAGTGTACGATCTTCGAATCTTGTTAATACATCATCAATGGAAAGGAGAGAAAATGAAAATGCATCGTAGATAGAGATGGAAACAAAGAGGCATTAGGTCATCTCCATGAACAATACTTGAGATATCGATTTAGGAATCACATGGTTGGGATAGAAAAACTCACCACACGACGGAACAAGGCATGGTGAAGGGATGTGGAGGTCAATAGCTAATTGCATTTAGAAATGGCGAATGATTATATTAGGAATTGCAGGGAAATTACCATCTTAAATAAGAGCCCTCCATTTGATGAATACGATGAAGAATGCTTTTTATGAAATGAATCTAGTCTCTCCATTTTGAATTCTTCATTAAAAGAATAGTTAGCATGATACCTTATCCCTAACTCTGAAATAAGGTCATTTATTGGTGTAACAATTTGATGGGTACAATCGCTATTAGAAAACAGTAAACTTAGCATCATAGTGGACTATACTTTTTCCAAATCCTCGTCAAAAAAGAAAAGGGTTATATGTATTGAATGATACAAGATTTTCGGAATACCAATTTAGGTTGTACCATATCCTAAGGGTTTTTCCATGTCTGTAAGCATCTTGCAACAATAAATGAAATAATGAGTTCAAAATCAAGCTCCTTTAGCCTAAGGCCCACGTTTCTTATCCATGTCGAGGGCCAATAGGCCTATCACTAGTGATCAAAATCTTATAATGGTGTCAATGCCCACACATAAAGGCTAAGAGTACTCTTAGAGAGACGTGTGGTGACCTTTGAGGTGTCTTTCTTGGTCCTATATTCCCAAACTACAACGGCAATGCCTTGTAGCGAAGGATTTTATGGAACCTACTTCAAAATTTGTATCCCCTCTCTGTTTATAGTAGAGGTTGATAGAGGAGGAATGCAGCCATAGGCATCTGCAAATATTTCTACAGTGATGTTCTTAAGTCGAACATATGCACATGTGACATGTTTAAAGACATAACGCAACAATGTTGAACTAAAATGCCGCGTTGGTAACCGTTAATGTTAAAAAAAATGTTAAAATATCAATTCTTTTAATAAAAATCATATAGATGATGCACACTACATTACGAGCTCTAGTGTAAATTTAAAGGACACGCTGGATTAGGTTAAAACAATTGTTTATAAAATAAAAAAAAGCACTTAAAAAATTATAATTAAGAAAAAGAAACTTCACCCATGAACTTAAAAACGAAACCGAATCGGTGCATATGAAACGTTGGTCGATTATAAAACATTAACGGTGTGTTCAATAGTACTATACCCTCGATTTTTTTATTGTCGAGGTAAAAAATCAAAAGAGTGCATTTTAGAATTTGAACTCACACTCCCCATTCTTTGGATTAAATAATAATTTGTTTTATATGAATAAATAAAATTGACGTATTGTGCATTCCATTATCCTCATCAAATATTGGTGCATCCTACTATCGTTGGGTGCACCACCATAGGGTTAAATAATAATAAAACTTAGAAAATCGAATTTAATTTTTTACCATTCTTTTTTACTTTCAACCTTTCACACAATCATTGGTGTTATTCATCCTTGTATGACCACCCCATTTGTAGTTCTCTATAGTGTTTCTTCTTCGGTTTGATAGCATTGTCTCTTGATTCAAATGAATTTCAAATTTTGGCAAACATTGCACATCGTCATTTTTCTTCTCTGTAGGGAAATCATGCCTCCTCAAGCTGAATGAGACAAAGTAATTTTTTTCATACATACGTATTTACAATTTTGTTAGATTAAAAATTTAGAATTAGGCTTAAATTTTGACTCTTTTAATTTTCTTTAATTCAATGTGGTGCTCTTCCTTCGTTCATTTTTGGTGAGGCCTACCAACTTATAGGAAGAATCACCACCATTGTGTTTGGTTGGACACATCGGTATTGATGCATTATAAATAACATGCATTACGATGGTGCATATTCCCGATAAAAATAGCACACTACACAGGTTAGGCTAAAAAATAACAATGTTTCAAATTTCATTTTAGAAGATTTAGCAAATCAATGTGTTTTGTCACCACGTTCACTCTGAAGCTTGTCATATTTTATAGTGCAGAGGCTATGCTGTGCATTTTCTATGAAAGGAAACATGCACTAGACGATTTAGGCTAGATTATATCAAAGTTTTGAATTTTATATTAAAAAATAGAAAATTAGTCCATGATGCCTGTGGTTTCACACAACACATCATAATACTGTACATGGTCTACGAAAGAAGGCACGGTATGCATGATATAGGAAATGACCATAGCTAATAAGTTTCAAATTGCATTTAAAAAAGAATTTGAAACTTGGTGTGTTTCATCACCTCGTCTACGCTAGTGTGGCATAGAAGATTGTGACAATTTCGTTGGTTCATTTCTAACATAATCTACCTCCTGTAGTGCACATTGTCTCTCAGAAGAGGACATCTTGTGTCTTTTATCATATACATATACACAATTTTTTATTTTATAAAAAAAATATTATCGAAATGATTCGTTTTTGGACTATAAGCATATATATAAATGGAATAACATGAGGCATTGTGACAAGTGTGGTGGTTGTTCTCTATTACAATGCACCATCTCTATGGGTTATTAGTTATTATAAATTTCTAAATTTTATATAAAAATATTACTACAATGGTGCGTCGTGAAATTGAAATAGAAACTATGCGCTAACTAACATAAAGCACAATAACTCTACAACGCCCTTTAGTGCACCTTCACTAGTGTGCATTACTACTTTAGATATAGTGCACATTACATTAAGAATTGTGTTCATTACTCAATTAGCATCGGTACACCAACAAATAATAAGCCCCGTGAAGTGGTGATACTTTCTTTTTGAAATAGAGTACCCTCATGTTGCCCATTATTGATATGAGGTACATTGCTTACTTTTTCACATTATTTTTGCGAATAGAATTTAGTTTCATTTTTTTTACCAACACAAAATGGTTATATATGTGTTGGTTTTCTAATTTCATTTTCCTTTATCGATACATATGTGCCTAAAAATTATTATATGTGAATCAAAGAAGAAGATGACAAGTGTTGCAATACTAGAAGGCCAACACATATACCTTTGTAACTAAATGGTCTGTTAGAGAGAGGGGGAGTGGGATGATCCCTCACACCATTACTCCTTATCTATCGTGTCGTTTTAATGTTTTTTGGCATCCTCTAGTTTTGTAAAGAGGCTACATCTCCTCGAGAAAAATCTTCCTTTATACATCAGTTGATCTAATTCGAGATTTAGTACCATTGAACGAGGTTAGTTGATAAAAGATGGCATTTCAAATCTTGAAAACAATCATATTTGATTTTTTTAAATCACATATTTGTTCTATTAAATATTTTTTGTTAAATCATGAAATTAATTAAATATTTTTATATTATATATATATAAAAAAAGAAAAAAGAAAAAAAATTCCTTCACTAAAGTAACCTATACTATAATAGTTTATATTTTTAATATTGCAAATAGTTATCACATTGTTGCTACTAAAAGACTAAAACAATTATAAATTAGGTTTCATTGATTTTTAAAATTAATTTATCTGATTAAATATTTTTGTATTAATTCATGAGTACCACTCGAAGGTATCATCGAAGTAAATAAATGGTTGTCAACTTAGATAAATGGTTCTCAATACTATCATATTTTCAACGATGATCCTTGGGCCCTCTGGAATGACCATTTTAATTTGTTTAGAAAAACTTGAATATAATATCCACAGACAACTAGTATAAGTAGTCCTTTTAAACTAGGTATTTATGAAAACTATAAAGCTTCAAATCATCAAATTGAATGACCTAAATGAAAGTAGTTTCCTCCAAATATCACATTTTAAACAACATCTCTTCCCCGATCTTATTAATTTCCCAACCTTGTAAGATATTAGTAAGTCATCACAATTTTGTTTTCAAATCTAGTGACATGCAATTTTGTTTTAAAATCTAGTTACCTGCAGAAAGTATGTGGGGTTGTTTGAGTATCAGTTCACAATCCTACATGGTCACAATTTCAATTTTTGCAAGAGGCTAGGCACACAGTTTTACAATGCTGCATGTTCCTCACAATTTGTTAGAACTATTTTGTGCAGTATTTGTTGCAATTTTATTTCTCCCTTTGATTGGAACGGGAGTAGAAAGGTTCTCTACAAACCAGCATGGGGGAGATGTTTTAACGTGTAACATTGTACATAACATTATGTAACATGCCGTTCCCACAATTTTTGTCAACATAATTGAGTACATTAAGTTTGATACAAATGACAAAATTGCAAACATCGACATAAAATGTCTTGTTACAGAAATTCATATCAAATGGGCGTTTGAAGTTACTAAAGGGACCACAAACTATTAAACAATAGATTTAGTTGAAATACACATTTATTAGTTTCGAAGGGAAATATGTGAGTATAGATGTGTCATGGAAATGGGACCACCTATGTCACCCATTGTGTCAAATGTGTTCAAATAAAAACTTGAAAGCAAGTCATTTAATTCATTTCGTATCCAACCTTTAAGTTGTGGATGATACATTTTTCATATAGCCATATGGATGTGAGAATTTGTACAAATTTACATTTAAATCTTAGTAAACAAATCTAACAAATTTCTCCGAAAGAAAAGATTTTTTCTAATTAATTTTGTAATTTAAAGCATTTTCTTGCTTCAAACAAAAACATTGTAGCATGGTATTATTGGATTATTTCTCTAACAAAAATTGTTATACGATTCTTTAATATAAAATATTTATTCATTGAGTGTTTACTTTGATATGAATAAACAATATCAAATTATAATGGCCGAGAGTCCACAGGTTAAGCTATTGGCCTCTATTGGAGAAACTTGGGTGGGATCCATGTTTCCATCTTTATGTAAACATGGATCCCACCACAGGTTCTCGAATAGATGCTAATATCAAATTAATATGAAACCCATGATATAAGTGTTCAACAATAACATATATATTTTGAACACATGGTTGAAGAATGTAATTAATGAAAAATATTTATTTTGGAATACAAATATGAAAATAGTCTCCATCTACTGGGGTGACATAAAATATATATCATTCACAGTTTAGTACCTGCATTGAACTAGTTTGGTTGATGGAATATGACAGGTTACAATTGGCAAGGTAAAGCAGTTGTCTATATTTATTCTAATAAGACATTGTATCTTTTTTGGACTAGTGGAATATCCTATGTAATATCCAAACTCCATCATGAATCATGATCCCGCAATATTCAATTAAAAATTACTCAAATGCACTAACATAACTAACATAAATTAAATCAAATGAATGTATCATGAATAAAATATCGACTTACTCCAAACGGCGAGGGAGAACTTGAAGAACTTGCAACAATATGGATTGAGATGGAATCTGAGGAATTGGTCATTTGATATTATAACATTTTTCCATGCATTTGAGCTAAAACCAACATCGCTACAAGAAGAAATTCTTAATAGAAAGCTAGGGAATCATAGAAAATCTATCTTCAAACAAAATTTTAGTGGGGGCTATTAAAGTTATTGATGTGCTTAGTCGTTTTATGATGCATTGGTGTATCTAGTTATTGAAAATTCCCCCATGTTCAATTCAATGATACGCATCGAAATGTGACCTCCATTTTTGTCCTTCGTAAAGATTTGCATTTGCGTTACGATTAAGTCTTTTTGCGGTGTGTTGTTACAAACCAAGCGCACTAGTTATGTAAAATAGCGATGTGCAAAGAATTGTGTCCTCCATTTTCTGCCTCTGTAAAATGTTAACTGTGGATGTTTGCATTTTTATTTCTTTGATATTAATTTCTTTGGAAAAGAATTTTTACATTCATGGCACAACGATGAGCTATACAAGGATACAGGGTGAGGTGAGACATCCATTTTCGCCTAGGAAAACTTTAATGGTGGAGGTTTGAATTTAATTTTTTATTATGTTCGTTTGCGATGAATTTTGCATAAAAGTGCATGAGTGTGCTTTAATCTATAATTTGCACCACGAGATGCAAGTTAAAATTAAAAAAAAAAAGCAGAGTACACATTTATCATGAATACACAGAAATAGATGGTGAAAAAATGGGCAGGGATTTTCTAGTGTTTATAAATGAAAACTCTAATCCTTTTTTTCATTCTTTTGAAAAAATTAAAGGAGTCGCAATGGTTCACACACAAATCTAGAAGGGAGAAGTTATAGTTATGAGGCTTCATTCTATTGATCATATTAATCCAAGGTGGACTTCAATCGATAGTCTACTTTTAATCAAGGTTGACTTCAATCCAAAGATGAATTCAATCCATGGCTTACCTCAGTCCATAGTTGACATCACTCCACATGTTGACTTCAGGCCATGGTTGACTTCAATCCATAGTTGACTTTAATCAAGGGTTGACTTTAATGCAAGGTTAACTTTTAATCAAGGTTGACTTCAATCCAAAGTTGACTTTAATCCATATTAGAATTCAATCCATAGTTGAAACCATTCCATAGTTCACTCTTATGAAAGGCTGACTTCAATCCATAACCACATTTTTACCATGGTTTACTTGAATCCACGGTTGAATTCAATCCAAGGTTGAATTCAAGGTTGGATTTAATCCAAGGTTGACTTCATTCCAAGGTTGACATCAAGGTTGAATTCAATCCATGGTTGACTTAACCACAGTTTTACCATGGTTGACTTCAATCCATGGGTGACTTCAATCCAAGTTTGACTTCAAGTTTGAATTCAATCCAAGGTTACCATCAAGGTTGACTTCAAGCCAAGGTTGATTTCAATCAAAGGTTGAATTCAATGGAAGGTTGTCTTCGATCCAAGGTTGACTTCAATCCATTGATAATATTGATATTAATGACTTAAATACATGGTTGACTTTGATCCATAGTAGACTGCAATCCATAGTTGACTTCAATCCACAACCTCATTTGAACCACGATTGAATTCAATCCACATCAGCATTGTTTAAAGTGGTTGATTGACTTTGAAACATGGTTAAATTTAATCAATACTTGCCTTTTAAGCTAGTTTGATTTCAATCCATAGTCAACTTTTAAGCAAGGTTGACTTCAAGCTATAGTTGTGTTGGTTGTGGAGCCCAATGTTCCTGATTCATAGGTCATGTTTCAGCCTTGTTTGTACCTAGAACTTCATAGGGGGGGAGTCAGTGTCTTGCCCCCCCACTACAATTGCCAAGGGGGTCCAAGTGGGGAAGCGCCCCGTAGTGAAATTTTTTGAAAAAAAAATGACTTGTAAAATGTTGCAATTCCATTGTCATTTCTTGGTCATAAATGCGTAATTTTTTGGTCCATAGTATTGGGTATCCTGTGGTATTTTCCCATCGTTATCCATCTTTAAAATTAAGGCATTGTATTGTGGCTATTCATTGTTTTGTATACTATGAAAAACAGCTGTGTCTGCGAGAGACTGTGAGAGAGTGAAGAAGAAGTTGCAGTGCATATCTTGTGGGTTGTACCCCTTCATTTTTCAAGATGGTATAATAAAACGACTGGCTATTTCTCTGTAGGTGTATCCCATATCAGGTCAACCATGTATATTGGTGTCTGTCTTGTATTTTGATCTTTTGTGTTTATTTTTGCATTCTGTTTATTTTATTGCTCTCCGATCCTGTTTTTCTAACAAGTTGACTTCTATCCATAGTTGAATCCAATCCATAGTACACATTTAGGGAAGGTTGACTTGAATTCATGCTTGAATTTATTCAAGCTTGACAACAATCCATGGTTGACTTCAATTGAATGTTGACTCCAATCCATGTTTGACTTCAATCTGACATTGATTTCAGTCCATGGTTGACTTCAATCCATAATTGACTGTAATCAAATGTTGAATTGTAATCAAGCTTGACCTTAATACAAGGTTGAATTCAATGCAAGGGAGATTTCAATCCGAGATTGACTTCAATTCATATTTGACCTCAGTCCAAGGTTAACTTAAATATGAGTTTTACTTCAATTCATGCTTGACTTCAATCCATGTGTGCCTTCAATCCAAGGATGACTTCAAGGCTAACTTCAATCCATGGTTGACTTCAATCCATGGGTGACTTCAATCCAGGTTGACTTCAAGGTTGAATTCAATCCAAGGTTGACATCAAGTTTCAGTTCAAGCCAAGGTTTAATTCAATCCAAGGTTGAATTCAATCCAAGGTTGAATTCAATCCATTAATAATATTGATATTAATTACTTCAATCCATAGTTGAATTCAATCCAATGTTGACTTCAATCCATAGTTGAATTCAATCCAATGTTGACCTCAATCCATAGTTGACTTCAATCCATTGTCGACTCAAGTCCATAGTTCACTTTTAAGCAAGGTTGAGTTGAATAAAAGGTTAAATTCAATACACAGTTGACTTCGATCCATAGTTGACTTAAATCCATGGTTGACTTCAATCCAAGGTTGAATTTAAAACAAGGTTTACTTGAATCCAAGGTTGACCTCAATCCATGGTTTCCTTCAATGCAAGAGTGACTTCAATCCATGGTTGACTCGAATCCAATGTTGACTTCAGTCAATGGTTGAATTTAATGAAAGGTTAACTTTAATCCATAGTTGACTTTTAATGAAGCTTGAATTCAATCCATATTTGACAATGATCGAAGATATTTGACCATGGTTAATCATGTTTGACATGGACAAGAATAGTTGAACTTGATTATGTTCCATTCCAACATTCATTAATGGGTTTGTCACCATTATGGTTGACTTTCATTAAGGTTAATATTCATTATGGTCGACTTTCATTAATGTTAACATTAACAATATTTGTCTCAGTTAATATTAACATTAATAATATTACAATATTAATGTTAATATTGTATATACTAATTGTTATTATTAATATTATTAATGTCAACATCATTAATATTAACATTAACATTAATATTTATTATGTTTTGGGTGAATTGTATTGTACATGCATCACACCAAGTTTCCTTATGTTTTCAACTTTTTTTTTATCTTCTATATATATATATATATATTTAATATTTTAAATAATGATTTTTTTTTCTAAAACTTTATTTATATAACAATGTATACTAATAAAAGAAAAACAATTTTCTTTAGTTTTAATTATGCAAAAATTTTATTTTTACTTTTAAAATATGGCGACATCTTTGTCTAAATGCAATTTACTATTGCAAGTGTCTATAAATACTTTCATAATAAGAGTGATGCTATTACATTTTTTTTTGCTCACGATTAAAATTAAGTAAATATTTTCACTCTAAGTTAAATGATTGAAATGATTTATGTAAACATTGTTGTGTCTGTACTTTAGTTGGAATTGGAAAAAGATGTCACGTATTTCATGTGTGGAAATAAATGTGAAGTGGTAATATGAAAAAGATGGCCTAAAAGGTCAAAATTTTGCTAAGAAGTTCGGGTGTGTTTAAAGACACAATGCCTAATTAAGATTTCATGTATTGTAATGCATGAGAATATGCATGAGATTAGATGCACGCCAAAGTAATTAATATATTTTGTACAATATATGAGAGATCAATGCTGAAATTCTTAGATCATAATTTGGTGTAGGTCCAGAGATATTGTTAGAAATAATTTAGTTACTGTATTAAACCACTCATGTGAAGGATTATCACTATGAATAATGTTGTTGAATGGGTAGATTAGTTGTACAATGTTTGGTTTTCATTGTTGATTGTTTTTGCACTTTGCTTTGTGAGAACCTTTAGGTACCTCTGCACAATAAATGGTGCAATAACTAAAATTTCACGATTTTCAATGTTACTAAGCTTGGCTCTGATATTAACTAGAGTAACACATTCTTTCTTGAAAGAGAAATTAAACCACCTTTGAATCTTTTAAATATAGAAAACATGATATAAATTTGTTTTTATGAAAAATAAAAATCTTTACAGCTTTAAAATTTGTAACACATTATTGAAAAATTGTATAACATAATAATAATATACAAATAAAAATCATAATAATGCGCTACAGGAGTGTTCCACCTGCAACATCACAGGAAATCTCTTCCATGGTTGGCACTGGTTAGAACACAAAACTTAAGATGAATTGATGGTCTCGTTCTCTTTTCGAAATATTCGTCTAGGCCAAATGCTCGATACAAGCCAAAATACATGAATGATTTGAATGCATGATGGATCTTGATTTATTCAAGAAATTAAATTATCCCAAGTTTCCGAACATAAATGAAACCATTATCACGAGCGAGGAAGATAATCCAATAAAACCTAAACCTCTATGTAACAACTCAACAACAACTCAAGAGCCAGAAAATGTGGAAACATCCATACATTTCATGAGAAAGAAGTAACAACTTGAAAGGATGAGAAACCAATTAACATATTGAGGAATTAATAGCTTCTCCAAGTTATGATAAGACGCCTAAAGCAAACCCAAAAGAGATACCATGTAGCGATCTTGAGATCGTCTTTCTCGATACTAAATACTTCGATACTGTCAACGGAGTGAGGATTTGAACATGGTCTACACCGTGCATGCCAATTGCTGAAGAAAAGCCAAGCACAGCGATCAACAATCAATGAAACCACTCTATGTGATTGCGTTATTGCTTTGAAAAATGTGCAGCCTATTCCTCTAAGCGATTACCATTCTCCATTTTCAAGGAATTGAGCGACGTCATCCATGAGCTGGATCAATTGCCATGAATAATTAATCTAGCAGTTGGCACTACTACCATGAATATGAGCCACACCATCCATGAGCTGGGATCGTTTGGATTATCCACTTGATAATCTAAACAATTCATTATTAAGGAATCTTTCTCTTTTTTTCATCATCATTCATATATACCCTAGTTGTGAGATATAGCCCATACTTATCCTAGTTATGAGATATAGCCCATACCTATGACATTGATCATCTTAATCATTTTTATTCTATTTTTAATCATTTTTATTTAATCCACTTTTCTTTTATTCTCTCTTTCTTTATCCAGTACGCTTTGACCGCTCTGTGGGCTACTAAACAATCCCTCTTATGTCGCGCATCCATTAACCCCGCCCCTATCGAGCTCTCCGCCTTCTCCACATCCCAGCGTGGCAAGCGACTTAGTGGATCCCAAAACACAGCCAGCCGATTCCAAGTTATTAAGCTAATCCATGCAGGGCTTTCTTAGCAAAATGACCTCCAAACACTAATTCAATCAATCAGAGCCCTCCAATCAATGTGCCCGACAAATCTACTCATGGAATATCTCCTTGAAATGAATTCTGTGTCGTCCGTCACTAATCAGTGATTACAAGGCCGCGATAGGGCTGTGGCTCCCTTTCGATTGGAGTCGCCTGTAGGCGAATTAAATGGAGTAAATTAATGGTGCTGGGCATCAAACAGTCTCAGCGGTCAGAGCTTTTTACAATTTAAAGGAATACAAAAAATTGGACAGAGTAAAAACCCAAAGCTCGTTGGCTGCTTAACACCAAAAAGTAGACTATTGGGAGCGAACAGTAAACGTGGTAATGTCAATGCGGAGGGAACAGTAAGCATGGTCAATTCCAATAGCCAGAAATGGCCTATAAAGAAAAAACAAAATTTGCAAAAATGACTCTGGAGGCTCTGTACGACTTGCTGTATTTAAATGTGACTCTCGAGGCTCTGTACAACTTGCTGTATTTAAATGTGTGTTGAGCCCTTCGCTGTGTTCTTCTTGGAGAGTATTTGTTGCACATTTATTACTTTGTTTTAAAACAAATGCAACTTAGCCTTTACTTTGAGTTAACCAATTAGAGAATTATATTAGGGTGATGAGGAAATTAGGATAATGTCACCTGTTTTAAAATAAATCCAATTCTTCAATTAATTCTCAACCGCAGCTTGCTTCGATATTCGATTGTACCTTCGAAGCAGCCATACGGTGTATATATAAGCGCTGTTTTGCATTAGTTATTGCAGAGGCAGATAGTATTCACTTCATTCAAGGCAAGCATTTGAATATTACTTTCTCCAGTGCATAATTTAACTTGCGTGTGTAGAGTCGGATTACACATATCAAAGGAGTGTTGAAGAATCGAGTAAAAAAGATGGATTCAGAACCTCAGCTGTGCATTAATGGGTGTGGATTTTTTGGAAGCTCCTCAACCGAGAATATGTGCTCAAAATGTTATAAAGACCATCTTCTCAAAAATAAAATTGAAGCAACGCCCGCAAAGCCTGTTGTCGATGATGAAACCGCCAAGGTCGAACCTGCTGGTGATCAGACTGACGCAGGGGAGTCTAAGCCTGGGCGATGTTTTAGCTGCAGAAAACGCGTTGGATTATTAGGTTTTTATAATTGTCGTTGCGGTAATACTTTTTGTGGTCTCCACCGATATGCGGAGGAGCATGGCTGCTCATTCGACTACAAGAAACAAGGGCGAGGCTCTCGCAAAGGCCAATCCCACAATCAAACCCGACAAGGTTGATAGAATATAGAGCTCAAAATTCCTGTTACTTAAGCAGGGAGTAAAACATGCTAAAACAGATATATTTTAAAAATACTTCGCTAAAAATAAGTTGGATGCAGCTTACGTGTCCATAACAGTAACGAACGCCTTGTCATTTTAATATTATTATATTATTTGTTGAATGATTTCATACATAATTCAATAAATCATAAAGTTGGAAACCAATTCAAATTTACCATTTACTCTTTAAAGTTTGTAATTAGGTTTGAATTTAGATTAGAAATATATGTAAAGCAAAATCGAAGATTATGTATGGCACTTTAAGCGTGTTATTTCCAAAATCCAATCCTTTTGCAAATCCTCGCTGGTAACTTCGCATCAATTAATTGTATATATTAGAAATAGATGTAAAGTGAAATTGAACAATATATATATAGCACACCCCAAATGTTCATAGCTACAAAAACATTTGTATCAATGTCCAACCAAATTTTTGAAGCTAAAAGAAAAATAGGTTGGACCTAAACGATTGCACACTTCCTTCTCTTGTAATTAGATTCAAATTAGATTCAAATGAAACATCTCCTCCACATTGCTAAATATGAATTTTGATTTGGAAGCTTTTCCAAGATCATCCTATGATGAAAGCCTCCTCTTTTTTAATCATAGAATCACATATTGAGCTTAAATAGATTCCATATTGAAGTTAACTTGTATGATTCAATACTAAAACTTATTCCACACTTTTCTCCATCAACTATTAAGACATTATATTATTATATGACTCATATCCTATATGCCTTATTCTTATCTTAAGGAAACTCATAAACCCCATGTAACGTGCACCAACATGTCAAATTTACATAATAACTTGTTTTAGCTAGTGATGGACACATATGTCTTAAAAAGACACAAGTATCATCTCTAAATTAACAAGTAGAGGCTAATTCCAATGACCAAGCATTCTTCAATTTCAATAAATCTTTATGTCTCTATACATCATGCACGATTTGGGACAGATTCTCATTATTATGATACATCAACAAATCATGAATCCACGATCGATTCTTCTCTCACCAAAACCTTGTTGCACCTATCCAACCTTCTTGCTAATGCATTAGGACAATATATGATATCATACAAGGAGTATAAAGCAAGGAAAGTGTGAATCCAATTGTATTGTACTCTATGTAAATGAACCTAAAACACCCTAACTCCATGGTACCGGTACATGGACTATCCTAGGTCTATTCCGTTTAAAACTTTTGTGATAGGGATATGTAACAAGGCAGGGTTTGAGTGTACGATCTTTGAATCTTGTTAATACATCATCAATGGAAAGGAGTGAAAATGAAAATGCATCGTAGATAAAGATGGAAACACAGAGGCATTAGGTCATTTCCATGAACAATACTTGAGATATCGATTTAGGAATCACATGGTTGGGATAGAAAAACTCACCACACGACGGAACAAGGCATGGTGAAGGGATGTGGAGGTCATTAGATAATTGCATTCACAAATGGCGAATGCTTATATTAGGAATTGTGGGGAAATTACCATCTTAACTAAGAGCCCTCCATTTGATGAATGCAATGAAGAATGCTTTTTAAGAAATGAATCTAGTCTCTCCATTTTGAATTCTTCATTAAAAGAATAGTTAGCATGATACCTTATCCCTAATTCCGAAATAAGGTCATTTATTGGTGTAACAATTTGATGCGTAAAATCGCTATTAGAAAGCAATAAACTTAGTGTCATAGTGGACTATACTTTTTCCAAATCCTCGTCAAAAAAGAAAAGGGTTATATGTATTGAATGATATAAGATTTTAGGAATACCAATTTAGGTTGCACCATATCCTAAGTGTTTTTCCATGTCTGTAAGCCTCTTGCTACAATAAATGAAATAATGAGTTCAAAATAAGGCTCCTTTAGCATAAGGCCCACGTTTCTTATCGATGTCGGGGGCCAATAGGCAGGGATTTTCTAGTGTTTATAAATGAAAACTCTAATCCTTTTTTCATTCTTTTGAAAAAATTAAAGGAGTCGCAATGGTTCACACACAAATCTAGAAGGGAGAAGTTATAGTTATGAGGCTTCATTCTATTGATCATAGCAATCCAAGGTGGACTTCAATCCATAGTCTACTTTAAATCAAGGTTGACTTCAATCCAAAGTTGAATTCAATCCATGGCTTACCTCAGTCCATAGTTGACATCGCTCAACATGTTGACTTCAGGCCATGGTTGACTTCAATCCATAGTTGTTTTTAATCAAAGGCTGACTTTAATGCAAGGTTAACTTTTAATCAAGGTTGAATTCAATCCAAAGTTGACTTTAATCCATATTAGAATTCAATCCATAGTTTAAACCATCCCATAGTTCACTATTATGAAAGGCTGACTTCAAACCATAACCACATTTTTACCATGGTTTACTTGAATCCACGGTTGAGTTCAATCCAGGATTTAATCTAAGGTTGACTTCATTCCAAGGTTGACATCAAGGTTGAATTCAATCCATGGTTGACTTAACCACATTTTTACCATGGTTGACTTCAATCCATGGGTGACTTCAATCCAAGTTTGACTTCAAGTTTGAATTCAATCCAAGGTTACCATCAAGGTTGACTTCAAGCCAAGGTTGATATCAATCAAAGGTTGAATTCAATGGAAGGTTGTCTTCGATCCAAGGTTGACTTCAATCCATTGATAATATTGATATTAATGACTTAAATACATGGTTGACTTTGATCCATAGTAGACTGCAATCCATAGTTGAATTCAATCCAAAACCTCATTTGAACCACGATTGAATTCAATCTACATCAGCATTTTTTAAAGTGGTTGATGGACTTTGAAACATGGTTAAATTTAATCAATACTTGCCTTTTAAGCTAGTTTGATTTCAATCCATAGTCAACTTTTAAGCAAGGTTGACTTCAGGCTATAGTTGTGTTGGTTGTGGAGCCCAATGTTCCTGATTCATAGGTCATGCTTCAGCCTTGTTTGTACCTAGAACTTCACAGGGGGGGAGTCAGTGTCTTTCCCCCCCACTACAATCGCCAAGGGGGTCCAAGTGGGGAAGCGCCCCGTAGTGAAAATTTTGGAAAAAAAATGACTTGTAAAATGTTGCAATTTCATTGTCATTTCTTGGTCATAAATGCATAATTTATGGGTCCATAGTATTGGGTATCGTGTGGTATTTTCTCATCGTCATCCATCTTTAAAATTAAGGCATTGTATTGTGGCTATTCATTGTTTTGTATACTGTAAGAGACAAGTGTGTCTGAGAGAGACTGTGAGGGAGTGAACAAGAAGTTGCAGCGCATATGTTGTGGGTTGTACCCCTTCATTTTGCAAGATGGTATAATAAAAGGACTGGCTATTTCTTTGTAGGTGTATCCCATATCAGGTCAACCATGTATATTGGTGTCTCTCTTGTATTTTAATCTTCTGTGTTTATTTTTGCATTCTGTTTATTTTATTGCTCTCCGATCCTGTTTTTCTGACAAGTTGACTTCTATCCATAGTTGAATCCAATCCATAGTACACATTTAGGGAAGGTTGACTTGAATTCATGCTTGAATTTATTTAAGCTTCACATCAATCCATGGTTGACTTCAATTGAATGTTGACTCCAATCCATGTTTGACTTCAATCCAACATTGATTTCAGTCCATGGTTGACTTCAATCCATAATTGACTATAATCAAATGTTGAATTGTAATCAAGCTTGACTTCAATACAAGGTTGAATTCAATGCAAGGGCGATTTCAATCCGGGATTGACTTCAATTCATATTTGACCTCAGTCCAAGGTTAACTTAAATATGAGTTTTACTTCAATTCATGCTTGACTTCAATCCATGTGTGCCTTCAATCCAAGGATGACTTCAAGGCTAACTTCAATCCATGGTTGACTTCAATGGGTGACTTCAATCCAGGTTGACTTCAAGGATGAATTCAATCCAAGGTTGACATAAAGTTTCACTTCAAGCCAAGGTTTAATTCAATCCAAGGTTGAATTCAATCAATGGTTGACTTCAATCCATTAATAATATTGATATTAATTACTTCAATCCATAGTTGAATTCAATCCAATGTTGACTTCAATCCATTGTCGACTCAAGTCCATAGTTCACTTTTAAGCAAGGTTGAGTTGAATAAAAGGTTAAATTCAATACACAGTTGACTTCGATCCATAGTTGACTTAAATCCATGGTTGACTTCAATCCAAGGTTGAATTTAAAGCAAGGTTTACTTCAATCCAAGGTTGACCTCAATCCATGGTTTCCTTCAATGCAAGAGTGACTTCAATCCATGGTTGACTAGAATCCAATGTTGACTTCAGTCAATGGTTGACTTTAATTCAAGGTTAACTTTAATCCATAGTTGACTTTTAATGAAGCTTGAATTCAATTCATATTTGACAATGATCGAAGATATTTGACCATGGTTAATCATGTTTGACATGGACGAGAATAGTTGAACTTGATTATGTTCCATTCCAACATTCATTAATGGGTTTGTCACCATTATGGTTGACTTTCATTAAGGTTAATATTCATTATGGTCGACTTTCATTAATGTTAACATTAACAATATTTGTCTTAGTTAATATTAACATTAATAATATTACAATATTAATGTTAATATTGTATATGCTAATTGTTATTATTAATATTATTAATGTCAACATCATTAATATTAACATTAACATTAATATTTATTATGTTTTGGGTGAATTGTATTGTACATGGATCACACCAAGTTCCTTAAGTTTTCACTTTTATTTTTATCTTATATATATATATATATATATATATATTTAATATTTTAAATAATGATTTTTTTTTTCTAAAACTTTATTTATATAACAATGTATACTAATAAAAGAAAAACAATTTTCTTTAATTTTAATTATGCAAAAATTATATTTTTACTTTTAAAATAAGGTGACAGCTTTGTCTAAATGCAATTTATTATTGCAAGTGTCTATAAATAGTTTCATAATAAGAGTGATGCTATTACATTTTTTTTGCTCACAATTAAAATTAACTAAATATTTTCACTCTAAGTTAAATGATTAAAATTATTTATGTAAACATTGTTGTGTTTATACTTTAGTTGGAAAAAGATGTCACGTATTTCATGGGTGGAAATAAATGTGAAGTGGTAATTTGAAAAAGATGGCCTAAAAGGTCAAAATTTTGCTAAGAAGTTCGGGTGTGTTAAAAGACACAATGCCTAATTAAGATTTCATGTATTGTAATGCATGAGATTAGATGCACGCCAAAGTAATTAATATATTTTGTACAATATATGAGAGATCACTGCTGAAATTCTGAGATCATAATTTGGTGTAGGTCACGAAGTATTGTTAAAAATAATTTAGTTACTGTATTAAACCACTCATGTGAAGGATTATCACTATGAATAATGTTGTTGAATGGGTAGATTAGTTGTACAATGTTTGGTTTTCATTGTTGATTGTTTTTGCACTTTGCTTTGTGAGAACCTTTAGGTACCTCTGCACAATAAATGGTGCAATAAATAAATAATATCTGTATTTCACGATTTTCAATGTTACTAAGCTTGGCTCTCATATTAACTAGAGTAACACATTCTTTCTTGAAAGAGAAATTAAACCACCTTTACATCTTTTAAATATAGAAAACATGATATACGAGTAACACATTCTTTCTTGAAAGAGAAATTAAACCGCCTTTACATCTTTTAAATATAGAAAACATGATATAAATTTGTTTTTATGAAAAAAAAAAATCTTTACAGCTTTAAAATTTGTAACACATTATTGAAAAACCCGATAACATAATAATAATATACAAATAAAAATCATAATAATGCGCTACCGGAGTGTTCCACCTGCAACATCACAGGAAATCTCTTCCATGGTTGGCACTGGTCAGAACACAAAAAATGAAACTGAAGATGAATTGATGGTCTCGCTCTCTTTTCGAAATATTCGTCTAGGCCAAATCCTCGATACAAGCCAAAATACATGAACGATTTGAATGCATGATGAATCTTGATTTATTCAAGAAATTAAATTATCCCAAGTTTCCAAACATAAATGAAACCATTATCACGAGCGAGGAAGATAATCCAATAAAACCTAAACCTCTATGTAACAACTCAAGAGCCAGAAAATGTGGAAACATCCATACAACAACTCAAGAGCCAGAAAATGTGGAAACATCCATACAGTTCATGAGAAAGAAGTAACAACTTCAAAGGATGAGAAACCAATTAACATATTGAGGAATTAATAGCTTCTCCAAGTTATGATAAGACGCCTAAAGCAAACCCAAAAGAGATACCATGTAGCGGTCTTGAGATCGTCTTTCTCGATACTAAATACTTCGATACTGTCAACGGAGCGAGGATTTGAACATGGTCTACACCATGCGTGCCAATTGCTGAAGAAAAGCCAAGCACAGCGATCAACAATTAATGAAACCACTCTATGTGATTGCGCTATTGCTTTGAAAAATGTGCAGCCTATGCCTCTAAGCGATTACCATTCTCCATTTTCAAGAAATTGAGCTAGGTCATCCATGAGCTGGATCAATTGCCATGAATAATTAATCTAGCAGTTGGCACTACTACCATGAATATGAGCCACACCATCCATGAGCTGGGATCGTTTGGATTATCCACTTGATAATCTAAACAATTCATTATTAAGGAATCTTTCTCTTTTGTTCATCATCATTCATATATACCCTAGTTGTGAGATATAGCCCATACTTATCCTAGTTATGAGATATAGCCCATACCTATGACATTGATCATCTTAATCATTTTTATTTAATCCGCTTTTCTTTTATTCTCTCTTTCTTTATCCAGTACGCTTTGACCGCTCTGTGGGCTACTAAACAATCCCTCTTATGTCGCGCATCCATTAATCCCGCCCCTATCGAACTCTCCGCCTTCTCCATCATCCCAGCGTGGCAAGAGACTTAGTGGATCCCAAAACACAGCCAGCCGATTCCAAGTTATTAAGCTAATCCATGCAGGGCTTGCTTAGCAAAATGACCTCCAAACACCAATTCAATCAATCAGAGCCCTCCAATCAATGTGCCCGACAAATCTACTCATGGAATATCTCCTTGAAATGAAATCTGTGTCGTCCGTCACTAATCAGTGATTACAAGGCCGCGATAAGGCTGTGGCTTCCTTTCGATTGGAGACGCCTGTAGGCGAATTAAATGGAGCAAATTAATGTTGCTGGCCTAATTAAATGGAGCAAATTAATCGTGCTGGGCATCAAACAGTCTCAGCGGTCAGAGGTTTTTACAATTGAAAGGAATACAAAAAATTGGACACAGTAAAAACCCAAAGCTCGTTGGCTGCTTAACACCAAAAAGTAGACTATTGGGAGCGAACAGTAAACGTGGTAATGTCAATGGGGAGGGAACAGTAAGCATGGTCAATTCCAATAGCCAGAAATGGCCTATAAAGAAAAAACAAAATTTGCCAAAATGACTCTGGAGGCTCTGTACGACTTGCTGTATTTAAATGTGACTCTCGAGGCACTGTAAAACTTGCTGTATTTAAATGTGTGTTGAGCTCTTCGCTGTGTTCTCCTTGGAGAGTATTTGTTGCACATTTATTACTTTGTTTTAAAACAAATGCAACTTAGCCTTTACTTTGAGTTAACCAATTAGAGAATTATATTAGGGTGATGAGGAAATTAGGATAATGTCACCTGTTTTAAAATAAATCCAATTGTTCAATTAATTCTCAACCGCCGGCTTGCTTCGATATTCGATTGTACCTTCGAAGCAGCCATACGGTGTATATATAAGCGCTGTTTTGCATTAGTTATTGCAGAGGCAGATAGTATCCACTTCATTCAAGGCAAGCATTTGAATATTACTTTCTCCAGTGCATAATTTAACTTGCGCGTGTAGAGTCGGATTACACATATCAAAGGAGTGTTGAAGAATCGAGTAAAAAAGATGGATTCAGAACCTCAGCTGTGCATTAATGGGTGTGGATTTTTTGGAAGCTCCTCAACGGAGAATATGTGCTCAAAATGTTATAAAGACCATCTTCTCAAAAATAAAATTGAAGCAACGCCCGCAAAGCCTGTTGTCGATGATGAAACCGCCAAGGTCGAACCTGCTGGTGATCAGACTGACGCAGGGGAGTCTAAGCCTGGGCGATGTTTTAGCTGCAGAAAACGCGTTGGATTATTAGGTTTTAATTGTCGTTGCGGTAATACTTTTTGTGGTCTCCACCGATATGCGGAGGAGCATGGCTGCTCATTCGACTACAAGAAACAAGGGCGCGAGGCTCTTGCAAAGGCCAATCCCACAATCAAACCCGACAAGGTTGATAGAATATAGAGGTCAAAATTCCAGTTACTTGAGCAGGGAGTAAAACATTGTAAAACAGATATATTTTAAAAATACTTCGCTAAAAATAAGTTGGATGCAGCTTACGTGTGCATAACAGTAAAGAACGCCTTGTCATTTTAATATTATTATATTATTTGTTGAATGATTTCATACATAATTCAATAAATCATAAAGTTGGAAACCAATTCAAATTTACCATTTACTCTTTAAAGTTTGTAATTAGGTTTGAATTTAGATTAGAAATATATGTAAAGCAAAATCGAAGAGTATGTATGGCACTTTAAGCGTGTTATTTCCAAGATCTAATGCTTTTGCAAATCCTCGCTGGTAACTTTGCATCAATTAATTGTATATATTAGAAATAGATGTAAACTGAAATTGAACAATATATATAGCACACTGCAAATGTTCATAGCTACAAAAACATTTGTATCAATGTCCAACCAAATTTTTGAAGCTAGAAGAAAAATAGATTGGACCTAAATGATTGCACACTTCCAAGATTGCTAAATATGAATTTTGATTTGGAAGCTTTTCCAAGATCATCCTATGATGAAAGCCTCGTCTTTTTTAACCATAGGATCACATATTGAGCTTAAATAGATTCCATATTGAAGTTAACTTGTGGGATTCAATACTAAAACTTATTCCACACTTTTCTCCATCAACTATTAAAACATTATATTATTGTATGGCTCAAATCCTATATGTTTTATTCTTATCTTAAGGAAACTCATAAACCCCATGTAACGTGCACCAACATGTCAAATTTACATAATAACTTGTTTTAGCTAGTGATGGACACATATGTCTTAAAAAGACACAACTATCATCTCTAAATTAACAAGTAGAGGCTAATTCCAATGACCAAGCATTCTTCAATTTCAGTAAACCTTTATGTCTCTGTACATCATGCACGATTTGGGACAGATTCTCATTATTATGATACATCAACAAATCATGAGTCCACAATCGATTCTTCTCTCACCAAAACCTTGTTGCACCTACCCAACCTTCTTGTTGATGCATTAGGACAATATATGATATCATACAAGGAGTATAAAGCAAGGAAAGTGTGAATCCAATTGTATTGTACTGTATGTAAATGAACCTAAAAAACCCCAACTCCATGGTACCGGTACATGGACTATCCTCGGTCTATTCCTTTTAAAACTTTTGTGATAGGGATATGTAACAGGGGAGGGTTTAAGTGTACGATCTTCGAATCTTGTTAATACATCATCAATCGAAAGGAGTGAAAATGAAAATGCATCGTAGATAGAGATGGAAACACAGAGGCATTAGGTCATTTCCATGAACAATACTTGAGATATCGATTTAGGAATCACATGGTTGGGATCGAAAAACTCACCACACGACGGAACAAGGCATGGTGAAGGGATGTGGAGGTCATTAGCTAATTGCATTCACAAATGGCGAATGCTTATATTAGGAATTGCGGGGAAATTACCATCTTAAATAAGAGCCCTCCATTTGATGAATGCGATGAAGAATGCTTTTTATGAAATGAATCTAGTCTCTCCATTTTGAATTCTTCATTAAAAGAATAGTTAGCATGATACCTTATCCCTAATTCCGAAATAAGGTCATTTATTGGTGTAACAATTTGATGCGTAAAATCGCTATTAGAAAGCAATAAACTTAGTGTCATAGTGGACTATACTTTTTCCAAATCCTCGTCAAAAAAGAAAAGGGTTATATGTATTGAATGATATAAGATTTTAGGAATACTAATTTAGGTTGTACCATATCCTAAGGGTTTTTCCATGTCTCTAAGCCTCTTGCAACAATAAATGAAATAATGAGTTCAAAATCAGGCTCCTTTAGCCTAAGGCCCACGTTTCTTATCCATGTCTGGGGCCAATAGGCCTATCACTAGTGATCAAAATATTATAATGGTGTCAATGCCCACACATAAAGGCTAAGAGTACTCTTAGAGAGACGTGTGGTGACCTTTGAGGTGTCTCTCTTGGTCCTATATTCCCAAACTACAATGACAACGCCTTGTAGCGAAGGATTTTATGGAACCTACTTCCAAATTTGTATCCCTTCTCTGTTTATAGTAGAGGTTGATAGAGGAGGAATGCAGCCATAGGCTTCTGCAGATGTTTCTAAAGTGATGTTCTTAAGTCGAACAGATGCACATGTGACATGTTTAAACACATAATGCAACAATGTTGAACTAAAATGCCGCGTTGGTAACTGTTAATATTAAAAAAATGTTAAAATATCAGTTCTTTTAATAAAAATCATATCGATGATGCACACTACATTACAACACTAGTGTAAATTTAAAGGACACGGTGGATTAGGTTAAAACAATTGTTTATAAAATAAAAAAAGCACTTAAAAATATTATAATTAAGAAAAAGAAACTTTACCCATGAACTTAAAAACGAAACTGAATCGGTGCATCTGAAACGTTGGTCGATTATAGAACATCAACGGTGTGGTCAATAGTACTATACCCTAGATTTTTTTTATTGTCGAGGTAAAAAATCAAAAGTGTGCATTTTAGGATTCGAACTCACACTCCGAGTTCTTTGGATTAAATAATAATTTGTTTTATATGAATAAATAAAATTCACATATTAGTGCATTCCATTATCCTCATCAAGCATTGGTGCATCTTACTATCGTTGGGTGCACCACCGTACGGTTTAATAATAATAAAACTTACAAAATCGAATTTAATTTTTTACCATTCTTTTTTACTTCCAACCTCTCACGCAATCATTGGTGTTATTCATCCTTGTATGGCCACCCCATTTGTAGCTCTCTATAGTGTTTCTTGTTCGGTTTGATAGCTTTGTCTATTGATTCAAATGAATTTCAAATTTTGGCAAACATTGCACATCGTCATTTTTCTTCTCTGTAGGGAAAGCATGTCCTCTCAAGCTGAATGAGACAAAGTAATTTTTTTCATACCTACGTATTTACAATTTTGGTAGATTAAAAATTTAGAATTAGGCTTAAATTTGGCCTCTTTTAATTTTCTTTAATTCAATGTGGTGCTCTTCCTTCGTTCATCTTTGGTGAGGCCTATAAACTTATAGGAAGAATCACCACCATTGTGTTTGGTTGGACACATCGGTATTGATGCATTATAAATAACATGCATTAGGATGGTGTATATTCTCGATAAAAATAGCACACTACACACGTTAGGCTAGAAAATAACAATGTTTCAAATTTCATTTTAGAAGATTTAGCAAATCGATGCGTTTTGTCACTACGTTCACTCTGAAGCTTGTTGTATTTTATAGTGCCCAGGCTATGGTGTGCATTTTCTGTGAAAGGAAACATGGACTAGACGGTTTAGGCTAGATTATATCAAAGTTTTGGATTTTATATTAAAAAATAGAAAATTAGTCAACGATGCCTGTGGTTTCATACAACACATCATAATACTGTACATGGTCTAGGAAAGAACGCACGCTATGCATGATTTAGCAAATGACCATAGCTAATAAGTTTCAAATTGCATGTAAAAAAGAATTTGAAACCTCGTGTGTTTCATCACCTCGTCTACGCCAGTGTGGCATAGAAGATTGTGACAATTTCGTTGGTTGATCTCTAACATAATGTACCTCCTATAGTGCACATTGTCTCTCAAAAGAGGACATCTTGTGTCTTTTATCATATAAATATACACAATTTTTTATTTTATATAAAAAAAATTATCGAAATGATTCATTTTTGGGCTATAAGCACATCGATAAATGGAATAACATGAGGCATTGTGACAAGTGTGGTGGTTGTTTTTTATTACAATGCACCATCTCTATGGGTTATTAGTTATTATAAATTTCTAAATTTTATATAAAAATATTACTCTAGTGGTGCGTTGCGAAATTGAAATAGAAACTATGCACTAACTAACATAAAGCACAATAATTCTACAACGCCCTTTAGTGCACCTTCACTAGTGTGCATTACTACTTTAGATATAGTGCACATTACATTAAGAATGGTGTTCATTACTCAATTAGCATTGGTACACCAACAAATAATAAGCCCCGTGAAGTGGTGATACTTTCTTTTTGAAATAGAGTACCCTCATGGTGACCATTATTGATATGAGGTACATTGCTTACTTTTTCACATTATTTTTGCAAATAGAATTTAGTTTAATTTCTTTTACCAATACAAAATGGTTATATATGTGTTGGTTTTCTAATTTCATTTTCTTTTATCGATACATATGTGCCTAAAAATTATTATATGTGAATCAAAGAAGAAGATGACAAGTGTTGCAATACTAGAAGGCCGACACATATACCTTTGTAACTGGATGGTCCGTTAGAGAGAGGGGGGGTGGGATGATCCCTCACACCATTGCTCCTTATCTACTCGTTTCATTTTAATGTTTTTTGGCATCCTCGAGTTTTGTAAAGGGGCTACATCTCCTCGGGAAAAATCTTCCTTTATACATCGGTTGATCTAATTCGAGATGTAGTACCATTGACCGAGATTAGTTGATAGAAGATGGCATTTCAAATATTGAAAACAATCATATTTGATTTTTTTTTTAAATCACTTATTTGTTCTATTAAATATTTTTTGTTAAATCATGAAATTAATTAAATATTTTTATATATTACGTATATATAAAAAGAGATAAAAAACAGTTATAAATTAGGTTGCATTGATTTTTAAAATTAATTTATCTGATTAAATATTTTTGTATTAATTCATGAGTACCACTGGAAGGTATCATCGAAGTAAATAAATGGTTGTCAACTTAGATAAATGGTTCTCAATACTATCATATTTTCAACCATGATCCTTGGGCCCTCTGGAATGACCATTTTAATTTCTTTAGAGAAACTTGAATTTAATATCCAGAAACAACTAGTATAAGTAGTCCTTTTAAATTAGGTATTTATGAAAACTATAAAGCTTCAAATCATCAAATTGAATGACCTAAATGAAAGAAGTTTCCTCCAAATATCACATTTTAAACAACATCTCTTCCCTCGATCTTATTAATTTTGCAACCTTGTAAGATATTAGTAAGTCATCACAATTTTGTTTTCAAACCTAGTGACATGCAATTTTGTTTTAAAATCTAGTTACGTGCAGAAAGTATGTGGGGTTGTTTGAGTATCAGTTCACAATCCTACAAGGTCACAATTTCAATTTTTGCAAGAGGCTAGGCACACTGTTTTACAATGTTGCATGTTCTTCACAATTTGTTAGAACTATTTTGGGCAGTATATGTTGCGATTTTATTTCTCCCTTTGATTGGAACGGGAGTAGAAAGGTTCTCTACAAACCAGCATGGGGGAGATGTTTTAACGTGTAACATTGTACATAACATTATGTAACGTGTCGTTCCCACAATTTTTGTCAACATAATTGAGTACATTAAGTTTGATACAAATGATAAAATTGCAAACATCGACATAAACTGTCTTGTTACAGAAATTCATATCAAATGGGCGTTTGAAGTTACTAAAGGGACCACAAACTAGTAAACAATAGATTTAGTTGAAATACACATTTGTTAGTTTTGAAGGGAAATATATGAGTATAGATGTGTCATGGAAATGGGACCACCTATGTCACACATTGTGTCAAATTTGTTCAGATGAAAAATTGAAAGCAAGTCATTTAATTCATTTTGTTTCCAAACTTTAAGTTGTGGATGATACATTTTTCATATAGCCATATGGATGTGAGAATTTGGACAAATTTATATTTTAATCTTAGTAAACAAATCTAACAAATTTCTCCGAAAGAAAAGATTTTTTCTAGGTAATTTTGTAATTTAAAGCATTTTCTTGCTTCAAACCAAAACATTGTAGCCTGGTATTATTGGATTATTTCTCTAACAAAAATTGTTATAGGATTCTTTAATATAAAATATTTATTCATTGAGTGTTTACTTTGATATGAATAAACAATATCAAATTATAATGGCCGAGAGTCCACGGGTTAAGCTATTGGCATCTATTGGAGGAACTTGGGTGGGATCCATGTTTCCATCTTTATGTAAACATGGATCCCACCCCAGGTTCTTAAATAGATGCTAATATCAAATTAATATGAAACCCATGATATAAGTGTTCAACAATAACATATATATTTTGAACACATCGTTGAACAATGTAATTAATGAAAAATATTTATTTTGGAATAGAAATATGAAAATAGTATGCATCTACTGCGGTGACATAAAATATATATCATTCACGGTTTAGTACCTGCATTGAACTAGTTCTGTTGATGGAATATGATAGGTTACAATTGGCAAGGTAAAGCAGTTGTCTATATTTATTCTAAAAAGACCTTGTATCTTTTTTGGACTAGTGGAATATCCTATGTAATATCCAAACTCCATCATGAATCATGATCCCGCAATATTCAATTAAAAATTACTCAACTGCACTAACATAACTAACATAAATTCAATCAAATAAATGTATCATGAATAAAATATGGACTTACTCCAAACGGCGAGGGAGAACTTGAAGAACTTGCAACAATATGGATTGAGATGGAATCTGAGGAATTGGTCATTTGATATTATAACATTTTTCCATGCATTTGAGCTAAAACCAACATCGATACAAGAAGAAATTCTTAATAGAAAGCTAGGGAATCATAGAAAATCTATCTTCAAACAAAATTTCAGTGGGGGCTATTAAATTTATTGATGTGCTTAGTCGTTTATGATGCATTGGTGTATCTAGCTATTGAAAATTCCCCCGTGTTCAATTCAATGATACGCATCGAAATGTGACCTCCATTTTTTTCCTTCGTAAAGATTTGCATTTGCATTGCGATTAAGTCTTTTTGAGGTGCGTTGTTACAAACCAAGCGCACTAGTTATGTAAAATAGCGATGTGCAAAGAATTGTGTCCATTTTCTGCCTCTGTAAAATGTTAACCGTGGATGTTTGCATTTTTATTTCTATGATATTAATTTCTTCGGAAATGTATTTTTACATTCATGGCACAACGATGAGCTATACAAGGATACAGGGTGAGGTGAGACATTCATTTTCGCCTAGGAAAACATTAATGGTGGAGGTTTGAATTTAATTTTTTATTATGTTCATTTGCGATGAATTTTGAATAAAAGTGCACGTGTGTGCTTTAATCTATAATTTGCACCACGAGATGCAAGTTAAAATTAAAAAAAAAGCAGAGTACACATTTATCATGAATACACCGAAATAGATGGTGAAAAAATGGGCAGGGATTTTATAGTGTTTATAAATGATTTCATTCTTTTGAAAAAAATAAATGAGTAGCAATGGTTCACACACAAATCTAGAAGGGAGAAGTTATAGTTATGAGGCTTCATTCTATTGATCATATCAATCCAAGGTGGACTTCAATCCATAGTCTACTTTTAATCAAGGTTGATTTCAATCCAAAGTTGAATTCAATCCATGGCTTACCTCATTCCATAGTTGACATCGCTCCACATGTTGACTTCAGGCCATGCTTGACTTCAATCCATAGTTGACTTTAATCAAAGGTTGACTTTAATGCAAGGTTAACTTTTAATCAAGGTTGACTTCAATCCAAAGTTGACTTTAATCCATATTAGAATTCAATCCATAGTTGAAACCATTCCATAGTTCACTCTTATGAAAGGCTGACTTCAATCCATGACCACATTTTTAAAATGGTTTACTTGAATCCACGGTTGAATTCAATCCAGGATTTAATCCAAGGTTGACTTCATTCCAAGGTTGACATCAAGGTTGAATTCAATCAATGGTTGACTTAACCACATTTTTACCATGGTTGACTTCAATCCATGGGTGACTTCAATCCAAGTTTGACTTCAAGTTTGAATTCAATCCAAGGTTACCATCAAGGTTGACTTCAAGCCAAGGTTGATTTCAATCAAAGGTTGAATTCAATGGAAGGTTGTCTTCGATCCAAGGTTGACTTCAATCCATTGATAATATTGATATTAATGACTTAAATACATGGTTGACTTTGATCCATAGTAGACTGCAATCCATAGTTGACTTCAATCCACAACCTCATTTGAACAACGATTGAATTCAATCCACATCAGCACTTTTTAAAGTGGTTGATTGACTTTGAAACATGGTTAAATTTAATCAATACTTTCCTTTTAATCTAGTTTGATTTCAATCCATAGTCAACTTTTAAGCAAGGTTGACTTCAAGCTATAGTTGTGTTGATTGTGGAGCCCAATGTTCCTGATTCATAGGTCATTAAGGTTAATATTCATTATGGTTGACTTTCATTAATGTTAACATTAACAATATTTGTCTTAGTTAATATTAACATTAATAATATTACAATATTAATGTTAATATTGTATATACTAATTGTTATTATTAATATTATTAATGTCAACATCATTAATATTAACATTAACATTAATATTTATTATGTTTTGGGTGAATTGTATTGTACATGCATCACACCAAGTTTCCTTATGTTTTCACCTTTATTTTTATCTTCTATGTATATATATATTTAATATTTTAAATAATGATTTTTTTTTCTAAAACTTTATTTATATAACCATGTATACTAATAAAAGAAAAACAATTTTCTTTAGTTTTAATTATGCAAAAATTTTATTTTTACTTTTAAAATATGGTGACAGCTTTGTCTAAATGCAATTTATTATTGCAAGTGTCTATAAATAGTTTCATAATAAGAGTGATGCTATTACATTTTCTTTTGCTCACAATTAAAATTAACTAAATATTTTCACTCTAAGTTAAATGATTAAAATTATTTATGTAAACATTGTTGTGTCTGTACTTTAGTTGGAAAAAGATGTCACGTATTTCATGTGTGGAAATAAATGTGAAGTGGTAATTTGAAAAAGATGGTCTAAAAGGTCAAAATTTTGCTAAGAAGTTCGGGTGTTAAAAGACATAATGCCTAATTAAGATTTCATGTATTGTAATGCATGAGAATATGAATGAGATTAGATGCACGCCAAAGTAATTAATATATTTTGCACAATATATGAGAGATCAGTGCTGAAATTCTGAGATCATAATTTGGTGTAGGTCACGAGGTATTGTTAGAAATAATTTAGTTACTGTATTAAACCACTCATGTGAAGGATTATCACTATGAATAATGTTGTTGAATGGGTAGATTAGTTGTACAATGTTTGGTTTTCGTTGTTGATTGTTTTTGCACTTTGCTTTGTGAGAACCTTTAGGTACCTCTCCACAATAAATGGTGCAATAACTAAAATTTCACGATTTTCAATGTTACTAAGCTTGGCTCTGATATTAACTAGAGTAACACATTCTTTCTTGAAAGAGAAATTAAACCACCTTTACATCTTTTAAATATAGAAAACATGATATAAAAGTAACACATTCTTTCTTGAAAGAGAAATTAAACCACCTTTACATCTTTTAAATATAGAAAACATGATATAAATTTGTTTTTATGAAAAAGAAAAATCTTTACAACTTTAAAATTTGTAACACATTATTGAAAAACCCGATAACATAATAATAATATACAAATAAAAATCATAATAATGCACTACGGGAGTGTTCCACCTACAACATCACACCAAATCTCTTCCATGGTTGGCACTGGTCGGAACACAAAAACTGAAACTAAGGATGAATTGATGGTCTCGCTCTCTTTTCGAAATATTCGTCTAGGCCAAATCCTCGATACAAGCCAAAATACATGAACGATTTGAATGCATGATGGATCTTGATTTATTCAAGAAATTAAATTATCCCAAGTTTCCGAACATAAATGAAACCATTATGAGGAGCGAGGAAGATAATCCAATAAAACCTAAACCTCTATGTAACAACTCAAGAGCCAGAAAATGTGGAAACATCCATACAACAACTCAAGAGCCAGAAAATGTGGAAACATCCATACAGTTCATGAGAAAGAAGTAACAACTTCAAAGGATGAGAAACCAATTAACATATTGAGGAATTAATAGCTTCTCCAAGTTATGATAAGACGCCTAAAGCAAACCCAAAAGAGATACCATGTAGCGGTCTTGAGATCGTCTTTCTCGATACTAAATACTTCGATACTGTCAACCGAACGAGGATTTGAACATGGTCTACACCGTGCATGCCAATTGCTGAAGAAAAGCCAAGTACAACCATCAACAATCAATGAAACCACTATATGTGATTGCGCTATTGCTTTGAAAAATGTGCAGCCTATGCCTCTAAGCGATTACCATTCTCTATTTTCAAGAAATTGAGCGACGTCATCCATGAGCTGGATCAATTGCCATGAATAATTAATCTAGCAGTTGGCACTACTACCATGAATATGAGCCACACCATCCATGAGCTGGGATCGTTTGGATTATCCACTTGATAATCTAAACAATTCATTATTAAGGAATCTTTCTCTTTTGTTCATCATCATTCATATATACCCTAGTTGTGAGATATAGCCCATACTTATCCTAGTTATGAGATATAGCCCATACCTCTGACATTGATCATCTTAATCATTTTTATTTAATCCACTTTTGTTTTATTCTCTCTTTCTTTATCCAGTACGCTTTGACCGCTCTGTGGGCTACTAAACAATCCCTCTTATGTCGCGCATCCATTAACCCCGCCTCTATCGAGCTCTCCGCCTTCTCCATCATCCCAGCGTGGCAAGAGACTTAGTGGATCCCAAAACACAGCCAGCCGATTCCAAGTTATTAAGCTAATCCATGCAGGGCTTGCTTAGCAAAATGACCTCCAAACACCAATTCAATCAATCAGAGCCCTCCAATCAATGTGCCCGACAAATCTACTCATAGAATATCTCCTTGAAATGAAATCTGTGTCGTCCGTCACTAATCAGTGATTACAAGGCCGCGATAGGGCTGTGGCTCCCTTTCGATTGGAGTCGCCTGTAGGCGAATTAAATGGAGCAAATTAATGTTGCTGGCCTAATTAAATGGAGCAAATTAATCGTGCTGGGCATCAAACAGTCTCAGCGGTCAGAGCTTTTTACAATTGAAAGGAATACAAAAAATTGGACACAGTAAAAACCCAAAGCTCGTTGGCTGCTTAACACCAAAAAGTAGACTATTGGGAGCGAACAGTAAACGTGGTAATGTCAATGGGGAGGGAACATTAAGCATGGTCAATTCCAATAGCCAGAAATGGCCTATAAAGAAAAAACAAAATTTGCAAAAATGACTCTGGAGGCTCTGTACGACTTGCTGTATTTAAATGTGACTCGAGAGGCTCTGTACAACTTGCTGTATTTTAAATGTGTGTTGAGCCCTTCGCTGTGTTCTCCTTGGAGAGTATTTGTTGCAAATTTATTACTTTGTTTTAAAACAAATGCAACTTAGCCTTTACTTTGAGTTAACCAATTAGAGAATTATATTAGGGTGATGAGGAAATTAGGATAATGTCACCTGTTTTAAAATAAATCCAATTGTTCAATTAATTCTCAACCGCCAGCTTGCTTCGATATTCGATTGTACCTTCGAAGCAGCCATACGGTGTATATATAAGCGCTGTTTTGCATTAGTTATTGCAGAGGCAGATAGTATCCACTTCATTCAAGGCAAGCATTTGAATATTACTTTCTCCAGTGCATAATTTAACTTGCGCGTGTAGAGTCGGATTACACATATCAAAGGAGTGTTGAAGAATCGAGTAAAAAAGATGGATTCAGAACCTCAGCTGTGCATTAACGGGTGTGGATTTTTTGCAAGCTCCTCAACGGAGAATATGTGCTCAAAATGTTATAAAGACCATCTTCTGAAAAATAAAATTGAAGCAACGCCCGCAAAGCCTGTTGTCGATGATGAAACCGCCAAGGTCAAACCTGCTTGTGATCAGACTGACGCAGGGGAGTCTAAGCCTGGGCGATGTTTTAGCTGCAGAAAACGCGTTGGATTATTAGGTTTTAGTTGTCGTTGCGGTAATACGTTTTGTGGTCTCCACCGATATGCGGAGGAGCATGGCTGCTAATTCGACTACAAGAAACAAGGGCGCGAGGCTCTCGCAAAGGCCAATCCCACAATCAAACCCGACAAGGTTGATAGAATATAGAGGTCAAAATACTTCCCTAAAAATAAGTTGGATGCAGCTTACGTGTGCATAACAGTAAAGAACGCCTTGTCATTTTAATATTATTATATTATTTGTTGAATGATTTCATACATAATTCAATAAATCATAATGTTGGAAACCAATTCAAATTTACCATTTACTCTTTAAAGTTTGTAATTAGGTTTGAATTTAGATTAGAAATATATGTAAAGCAAAATCGAAGAGTATGTATGGCACTTTAAGCGTGTTATTTCCAAGATCCAATCCTTTTGCAAATCCTCGCTGGTAACTTTGCATCAATTAATTGTATATATTAGAAATAGATGTAAACTGAAATTGAACAATATATATATAGCACACCGCAAATGTTCATAGCTACAAAAACATTTGTATCAATGTCCAACCAAATTTTTGAAGCTAGAAGAAAAATAGATTGGACCTAAACGATTGCACACTTCCTTCTCTTGTAATTAGATTCAAATGAAACATCTCCTCCACATTGCTAAATATGAATTTTGATTTGGAAGCTTTCCCAAGATCATCCTATGATGAAAGCCTCGTCTTTTTTAACCATAGGATCACATATTGAGCTTAAATAGATTCCATATTGAAGTTAACTTGTATGATTCAATACTAAAACTTATTCCACACTTTTCTCCATCAACTATTAAGACATTATATTATTATATGGCTCATATCCTATATGTTTTATTCTTATCTTAAGGAAACTCATAAACCCCATGTAACGTGCACCAACATGTCAAATTTACATAATAACTTGTTTTAGCTAGTGATGGACACATATGTCTTAAAAAGACACAAGTATCATCTCTAAATTAACAAGTAGAGGCTAATTCCAATGACCAAGCATTCTTCAATTTCAGTAAATCTTTATGTCTCTGTACATCATGCACGATTTGGGACAGATTCTCATTATTATGATACATCAACAAATCATGAATCCACGATCGATTCTTCTCTCACCAAAACCTTGTTGCACCTACCCAACCTTCTTGCTGATGCATTAGGACAATATATGTTATCATACAAGGAGTATAAAGCAAGGAAAGTGTGAATCCAATTGTATTGTACTCTATGTAAATGAACCTAAAACACCCTAACTCCATGGTACCAGTACATGGACTATCCTAGGTTTATTCCTTTTAAAACTTTTGTGATAGGGATATGTAACAGAGGAGGGTTTGAGTGTACGATCTTCGAATCTTGTTAATACATCATCAATGGAAAGGAGTGAAAATGAAAATGCATCGTAGATAGAGATGGAAACACAGAGGCATTAGGTCATTTCCATGAACAATACTTGAGATATCGATTTAGGAATCACATGGTTGGGATAGAAAAACTCACCACACGACGGAACAAGGCATGGTGAAGGGATGTGGAGGTCATTAGCTAATTGCATTCACAAATGGCGAATGCTTATATTAGGAATTGCGGGGAAATTACCATCTTAAATAAGAGCCCTCCATTTGATGAATGCGATGAAGAATGCTTTTTATGAAATGAATCTAGTCTCTCCATTTTGAATTCTTCATTAAAAGAATAGTTAGCATGATACCTTATCCCTAATTCCAAAATAAGGTCATTTATTGGTGTAACAATTTGATGCATAGAATCGCTATTAGAAAGCAATAAACTTAGTGTCATAGTGGACTATACTTTTTCCAAATCCTCGTCAAAAAAGAAAAGGGTTATATGTATTGAATGATATAAGATTTTACGAATACCAATTTAGGTTGTACCATATCCTAAGGGTTTTTCCATGTCTGTAAGCCTCTTGCAACAATAAATGAAATAATGAGTTCAAAATCAGGCTCCTTTAGCCTAAGGCCCACGTTTCTTATCCATGTCGGGGGCCAATAGGCCTATCACTAGTGATCAAAATATTATAATGGTGTCAATGCCCACACATAAAGGCTAAGAGTACTCTTAGAGAGACGTGTGGTGACCTTTGAGGTGTCTCTCTTGGTCCTATATTCCCAAACTACAACGACAACGCCTTGTAGAGAAGGATTTTATGGAACCTACTTCCAAATTTGTATCCCTTCTCTGTTTATAGTAGAGGTTGATAGAGGAGGAATGCAGCCATAGGCTTCTGCAGATATTTCTACAATGATGTTCTTAAGTCGAACAGATGCACATGTGACATGTTTAAACACATAACGCAACAATGTTGAACTAAAATGCCGCGTTGGTAACTGTTAATATTAAAAAAATGTTAAAATATCAGTTCTTTTAATAAAAATCATATCTATGATGCACACTACATTACAGCACTAGTGTAAATTTAAAGGACATGCTGGATTAGGTTAAAACAATTGTTTATAAAATAAAAAAGCATTTAAAAAAATTATAATTAAGAAAAAGAAACTTTACCCATGAACTTAAAAGCGAAACCGGATCGGTGCATATGAAACGTTGGTCGATTATAGAACATTAACGGTGTGGCAATAGTACTATACCCTCGATTTTTTTATTGTCGAGGTAAAAAATCAAAAGAGTGCATTTTAGGATTCGAACTCACACTCCGAGTTCTTTGGATTAAATAATAATTTGTTTTATATGAATAAATAAAATTCACATATTAGTGCATTCCATTATCCTCATCAAGCATTGGTGCATCTTACTATCGTTGGGTGCACCACCGTATGGTTAAATAATAATAAAACTTACTAAATCGAATTTAATTTTTTACCATTCAAGTATAATGCAGTAGAGGAAGAAGACAATGTTGAAGAAGAAGGTGATGCAGATTAGGAGAAGTTGGTCATCGATGTAGATGTGTCAGATGAAGAATACGATCAAGAATTTGATCATCCAAATGATGTAGCAGACAATGAAATTGACATTGATGATGAATATCTAACTGAAAATGACATTGATCACGATCCTGATATGAGCGATCTTTTCAACGATAGCGATTCTAAACTAGATGATGATACAGATGTTGCATTAGATGAAGAAGAATCCGAATGACATTGTAGCAATGTTGGAATCTAGGAGGTATGTTTTTATTGTTATTTACATTTTCCTATATGTTTAGATAGATTCTTTTTTAGATAGATTTTGTCGGGTTATGGGGAATTGAGAGTGATGTGAGGGGGGGGAGGGATCATAAGAGCTTCCACCTTCGTGTGGTTGGCCCTGTTTAGTAGATAATAGTAAATTATTCTTGAAACAGAGAGAAGCTTAGTAAGGAAATGCACATTTATCATGCTAACCCAAATGGCATACTCGATCATGATGATCATCTTCATCATGATCATCATCGTTGTATGATATCTGACGCATCATCGTCGTCGTCGTCATCACCATCATCATCATCATCATTGTCATCATCATTGTCATCATCCTCATCCTCATCCTCATCGTCATCATCATCATCATCATCATCATCATCTTCATCATCATCCTCATCATTATCATCTGATATCCGATGCCTCTTGTTGTCGGTGGTATGGCGAGGTCGTCAGATTCATCATCATCATCATCGTTGTCTTCGTCATCACCCTTTGTCTCAAAATGCCGAATATTCCCTAAGTGTTTCATAGGCATCCACATCTTATCAAGGGGCACCTTACAACTGTAATCCATTTCTTTCATCCAATGTTAACTTGGTTCAACTTCCTCCTTCTCAATTTAGTCGGAATTTGGCTCAACAAACCCAAAACATTAACCAACAATCTAATGGAAGAATAATAAGAATATGAACTAAAGGTCAGATGGTAATGAAACTAATGTTGGGGTTAATGATAGTGCCATTTGGGTCAAATGCGACCTACATAGGGGTGTAAGTTTCTATTCAAATCAAAGTGGTGTTTTATTGCACAAAATAAGACATTTAAATGTGCACATGTTTCCTCTATGAAACATATAAAATCTTTCCTCTATGTGTAAAGAAACTCCATGGTTTTCCCCTCTACAAGATATCAATGCAAAATAACAACCTCATCTCCATTCAATAAAAACATTTTTTCATAATTTGATGAACAACATTTTAAGCTTTTTAATTGAAAATGGAATTGCAACAATTAAAGACTAAACTGGTTCTTGCGCTACAGGCCATATCTCCAATGGTTAGTCATCACCCATCAACCCATTAGTAGCACTATACTATATCATGATTTGCAATATAACATAAATTCCAATATTATGTAATTACCTACCAATTATCCCCCTAAACAGTTTTTCGCATAAATTTACCTACCAATATGAGTTAATTCCCATAGTACCTGCTATAGTATTAAAACAAGGGTAAAGGATGATTCGAGTTCATTCCCATTCTCCAATGTGCATGAAGACCTTATGATATTACACAAAACTTGATAGTAGATAAAAAGGGAAAGTCAAATCCTATCCATGAATTAAAGAAATCGTGAGGGCGTTTGTTGACTTTGTGGGAGATAGCTCAGAGCAAGTCATAGCCACCAGTACCACTATGAGAAGTAGAGCCATCATCATGTGAAGCCACCATTCATTGTGACCCTCTGAGTAATAGACTGTGAGGAGTAGACCCACATTCTCTTTCGGCTGAGGACCGCGAGGAGTAGAACCACATTTGCTTTCGGATTTGGTATACAGAGAGAATAGTTCCGCGAGGAGTAGACTTGGAGGTATTTCCCGAGCACCCACATTCTCTGGTATACCAAAAGCATAGTGCCACGAGGAGCAAAGACGCTGCGAGGAGCACGGGGATTTGATAGAGTTGGTTGCGGAGAGAACACTACGAGGAGCAAAGACCATAAAGGATTTATAGAGAAGATTGTGAGGATTCTAATAAAGACATAAAAGGGGCACAATGTCTTCGGTAAGCCATACCCTCTTCCTCTATTTTGCATTCTTTTCAATAAAAACATGATTTAGTTTTCTTGTGTGAATTGGAAACCTAGGTTTGAATTCATCTTGGTTTTATTCTGTGAATTGGAAACCTAGGTTTGAATTCATCTTGGTTTTCTTCTGTGAATTGGAAACCTAGGTTATTATGCTTAGTGGCGTGAAGGGAAGGAAGATAATACTTAGTGGCGTTATTATGCTCCAGTGATCTTTTGATCACTCCATGAAGGCTAATTTGAATTGCCACCTTAGGCATTCGAATCCTCATGCATTGTACTATTTATTTGTCCATATTGTGATTAATTAATTAGTGTGTGTGAAGTATTTTTGCTTCTATTCGAGTTCTACTGTATTATTATTTTGTTGCTCATTATACTGCATTGACCATTCTTATTCTATTTTTTGATTAATCAATTACTTTCTTGTGAGGTATACATCATCTCTTAGATTTGTTGTCAGGATTTTCACATGGTATCAGAGCATGTTGAGAGTATTGTTTATCTCCATTCTTGAGAGTTTTTTGCAGGTTATTATCAAGATTTCGAGTGCAGCAGTTTCTGCATCTTTGCAGCAATAGCAGTTGCAGATATTCTCTATTGTTTTTTGCAGGTCTTCTACAGCTTCAATGAATTCAGAAGAAATCCCTCCTCTTTCTCCACTCAACTATGATGAATGGAACCGAAAATGATAGCATATTTGAAGAGCCATGATCTCTTTGATTGTTGTTTTGAAAGAGAGTTCGAATCTTTTGAAGAGAAGATTGATTGGTTAAATAAAGGTGACGGAGCCTTTGGATCAATGATGCTTGCTATGCATGAATGGATGTTATATGACCTCCCTAATTTTTCATCACCAAAAGAGCTATGGGCTCACCTAGATGTAATAATTGGCAGACAAAATGAAGGAATTGGTCCAAACCCTTTCGAGAACAAGCCCAGTGATGCATTCGCTCCCCTTGATGGTCTCTAATATCATTAAATAGTATCATCTCATATTGAATTTTTCCATAAAGAATTTGCAGATTCTACACTCATGCTCCAACTTTCTTCTCTTTCTGTGCCAACTCACACTCTAGATATTGCAGAAGGTCCTAAATACTCTCTTGCACTAGAGTCTGTTGGTTTGCATCATGATCACATGACTATTTCGGAGGTAAAATCAGCTATTGGAGGTAATGCATTCACTCTCCTCAAGCAATCACCTCTTATTTACTACTATATGATCATTATTCCATGCTTTCAGAAGGTTATTGAAGAGTATGGCCATTGCCACCCGCTTGGGATAATTTCTCATGCATCCACTGGTTTTGATCTCACCTCTTATGGTTCAAAGGAGATCTCAAGAAACCATTGCCATTTGCTTGGGATAATCTCTCATGCAGTTACTGGTTTTGATCTCACCTCTTATGGTTCAAAGGAGATCTCAAGAAACCATGATTCAAGTCTCAAATCTAATTTGGATCCTAAGCAAACACTACTTGAGATAATTTCTCATTCATATGATGGTTTTGATCTCACCCCTGCTGGTTCAAAGGAGATCTCAAGAAACTATTCATCAAGTCTTAAATCTGATTTGGATTTCAAGCAATCATTATTATTTGATGGTTCTTTTTGGCATAATCTCACCCATGATGGTTCAAAGGAGAAGACAAATGACTATCTGCATATTCATGTTTTTGATCCTACCTCAACTGATTTGAATCACAGGTTCAAGGATCATCCTCATACTTTTGGATTTGTTCTCATCACATTTGATCTGAAGAGCAAGTACAAGCACATGCTTTCTGAGCATGATCCACTTCTTCCCAAGAAAAAGATACCTCCAGACATATGACCAAGCATCACACCTGCTTGAGTTTGGAGCATTTTTTTTTTTTTGTGCCTTACAGTCTATTTTGAGGGGGGGTATTTTTCCCATGAGGTTTTCCCCATTTCCTTGGCTTATTGACTATTATTATTCATTGTATTGGGTGACCTTTGGTCTTAGTAACCAAGGCCCAGGATGGATTAAGGGGGGGTGTTAGGATATTCCTATACTCCATCCTAGTCCTAGCAGCATTTTCATTATTTGCATTTTTAGTAATGCATGCACTTTTAGGGTTTGCATGCATTTGCATGCATCCAAGTCATTAGTCAAACACCTAGCCCTCAATTAGCCAGCCCCCAGGAGCTTCTCTCAGATCAGTTTTATCCCTCCTAGAGCTTAGTGCGCCCTTCCTCCTTGATTTAAGGAAACCACTCATCCTCTCTCACCTACCACTCAGTTGCACTTCAGTTAATTGAGTTATCAACAGTTATTTCCTTGATTTAAGGCTAGACTGACCCTCAACTGACTGTATCACTTCGATGGATCTCCAGTGAGACTAGAATTCCCATTCTGACTCTAGTTAGCTCCTCATGCGCTCTCCACCGAGCCTCTTTCATTCAGTTAGTGCCAGTTACACTCAATCACACCTACCACACTCAGTTAGACTCGGTTTCACTGATGGTTGACAGTTACTTGAGCATTGATGACTCCACTGATGATGAGATAGACTACTAGTTGTAATCCGATGACACTCCAATGATCTTTTGATCACTCCATGATGGCTAATTCAAATTTACACCTTAGGCATTCGAATCCTCATGCATTGTACTATTTATTTGTCCATATTGTGATTAATTAATTAGTGTGTGTGAAGTATTTTTGCTTCTATCCGAGTTCTACTGTATTATTATTCCGTTGCTCATTATACTGCATTAAACACTCTTATTCTATTTTCTTGCTTAATCAATTACTTTCTTGTGAGGTATACATCATCTCTTAGATCTACTATGAGGATTTTCACAGTTCTAATCAATTGAAGTTGGATTCCTTAGAGTTATTTGGAGCCAAAAAAAGTGTGTGAATAACATACTGCTGAGGGCGGTATAATTAGTAGTGATGCTTCAACACTTCGTAGATCTACCATACCAACGAGGTTGTTTTCCACTCCTACAGAAGAGTGCACTTTAGATGCCACGCCCTCAACGGATGCTGTAGGTGAAGATGGCCCTTCAAACACCGCTACTCCACATGATGATAGAGAGGATAGTAGCACCGATTGTGATAGTTGCTATCCTGGCTCAATGCGTGTGGTTATCAAGGGATCATTGCCTATTAGCTTCTTGGTGGATGGTGAGTGTATTCCAATCAAGATACCGAATATTGCAGGTATTATTTAATTTATTATGTGTTTTTTATTCATGTAATTCTAACCCACATTACTCAACCTAGTTTTAATTAATGATCATATGTTTTTTGCAGGAAATAATGTCTTTTATAAGAACGTGCATGAAAAGGCCTTAGATATTTTTGGGCCCACCAGTCTTACACGGTGGAATGCCAAAAATGACAAATTGAAAGATGATTTGCTGAACCACATGGTCAGCTTGTTTGGTGAAACCTTCAACAAAAAAGGTGTCACTGCAGGAGCTGGCTTAAATTTGAAATATGTCAGGGAAGATTATAGGGACAATCTGCAAACTAACCACAAGTATGAGCATCCTTCGATGGTTCCAGAAAAGGAGTGGAAGGCGCTCATGGAGGATGCAAAGGAGCAGGCAGTGAGAAAACAAGGAAAGACTATGCCAATCGGCTCAAGAAGGTATGGCACATATCATATTTTTTTAAAACTTCCAAATATATTTAAGTTGCAATATCTAATGTATTTTCAACCTTTCATAGGCTCCCCGACACATCTAAAGCAACAAAGGAAAGAATGGAAAAACATGGGAAACACAAATTGGGCTAGGGTGGATATCAAAAGCTAAGGGCACGAATTGTAAGAATCATTTGATCATTATCTATAGCCAACAATTAATTGATTTTTCTAACAAGCACTTTACATGGTGTTATGCATTACAGGGAAATGCTTTCTTTGATGAAGCCACTGAGGAAGACTTGAAGCTCAGCTTCAAGTACAATTATCACCATGTGCTGGAATGTCGAAAAAGCATGGGGTAAACTCCAATTTCCCTATCGATTGACTCTGAGGTAAATAAAATCAATAAGGACATCATTAAAATGAACTTGCGTAATCTATCCATGAATGACTATATCGAAAAATGAGTGTCTTTTTTTGTTTTCAGTGTGAGACCAACAAAAGCAGCGAGGCTAGCGGTACCGAACCAGTACCACAATATGGTGGTGAGCTGCCTAGCCATTTAGGTATGTATGCTATAAAAAAAATGTATTCAATATGATGACGTTTACTAATTAAAATTTTTCTATGAATGGCAGAGCATGTACCTTCTCATGCTCGGTCGGGAGAGGAACAAATGGCAGAGGCAATGAACACTCCAATTGACTTGGCTAGTCAGCCAGCAGGTAAAGATAATTGTAATGAAATTGAAAATAATGAAAAATGTATATCAATAATAACTACACACTTATATCTATATAACGGTAATGGTTTTTGCAGTTGATGCCCCTGTCCATCCACCTCCACCCCCTACTAATCAACGTACCAGATGTATGGTGCGGGAGTGCTTATCCACACAATCAATGGAAAAAGAGGGCACAACAACTACAATGGGGCAAGACCCAGAAGATGAAGCCACCCTCTTACAATTTATGAGAAAAAAACCAAAACAAAAAATGTAGTTGTAAACTTTTAAGATTTTTATTTAACTAAGTGAAGCAATGAACTCTTTTCAGTTTTGTAACAAGTTTTTTGATCTAGTCAAGGCCACTCAGTTTTGTACCTTCTAAAGAGCGAATTCGTGTATATAGAGACTGAGACCTCTCCAAATTCAACATTGATTTTGTTATAAGGCCAATAGATTTGGCTATTTGAATTTTAATAAATATATCCCTAAATTTCCTCCTGGTTCTCTACAGTTTGCTTTCTACTGTTTGTGTCCGATGTGTGCTTTATTTGCGAGCCATTACTTTGCATTGAAAATTTCCACTCAACATACAAAAGAGATAATAAAATAAGGTCTATCTTTCCAGCACATAGAACAAGAGACACAAAACATCAAGATCCATAAATCAGGTCATTGATGAAATGAGCCCTATATTAGTGGGGTGTCATGATGATCATTAGGTGTGGGTGATAGTATGCTTCTTCCAAATGTTCATTGAGAGAAGGTAATTAGACATCTTAGTGTGGCCTATAGCATCGACTATGTTCAGGAAACCAAACTTGATGAGAAGCTAAAGCATTGATAATTTTTTTTTTCATATCAGAATATTGATTGCTAATAATTGGTAGCAGTTGCTGTCCAGGATCTATTGATTGACGTCATTTTTTGTCAACCTTCAATTTGACATAGGAAAAACAGTAGTCCTCAGTCTTTAGAAGTATACGAACCTCCCAAAGCCTGGAAATTGTTTGAATGCTTTGTTATGGAAGGAAAGTGTTTGAATGCTTTACATTTGCTTGAAGTCCAATATATTTCCTTGTAGTATCACTCATTTTTAATTGAGTTTCTTTCGGTAAAACTTTTGCAATATCCATTTTTTGCATATGCTTGCAAAGGCTGTGAATGATGCGTTCTTTAGTTTTTTCCAGAATCAGATTTCATGATGAAAAAAATGAAGCACAAGGAAGGATGATATGTCACATGGTTTGTGTGTTTTTTGAATTTGACGACCATGGAAGACAGAAATTTGGTAAGAGTAGAACCATGCTAAATTTCCTTGCAAGTTTGTCCATGTAGATATTTCAAGTTTGACCAAATACAGTTTGCCTACGGGGATATACATATTGAAGTTGTAAATAGCAGCAATGAACACAATATAATAACAAAATACAATGTTTTGTCTCCTTAAATTGGAAAAAGAAAACAAAAACTAGGTTTTCATCACGCATACCATTCTTCAAATTTCTGCTACAATCAATATTATGCATATAGTGAAGATTGTTCGCAACCGAACTTTAATAGATTATTCACTATTTGTTACAAAATATTGTTACTTTTTCTGTGTGTGGGTGTGTTTAGTTTGGGTGCTTCTTAATGTTTTGCATCCCCATTCGATGTTGAATTTCTTCTATTCTTTAGAAATTAAACTTTAAGAAATGGTTGGTATTGAATTAATATGTATTGAAATAGGATTGAATTGCTTCAACTAACTATTTCCATTGTCTATGACAACATGCACATGTGGAGGATATGGAATATCTTCTTGGATTTGTTCATATACTGGATGCTGCTACATTATTAGGGCATAGTTACTAATGATAGAGGTAGCTGCTACAGGAATCCAAAACAAGCTAGAAAATCCTCCTCCTGATGTCGATATCACTTCCCGGTACTCCCAGGGCTAAGAATAGGTGCACCCTATCTCTAATGATGAAACAAACCTATAGGTTAGGGTCGCTCCTCTGAAATTTTTCATGAGACAAGGCATATTTCAGACTAAGGAAGAGTGTGTCCCTAAAGTTATGAGACTCTTATGAGGAATAACCAAATGCAAGTGAGCAGTAAACTTCTTAGAATATCTGAGGTGGCTTACAAACTATGCTATGGACTATTTCTCACAACACAGGCAGTCCATATCATAGTTTCTAAGGGGAACAAACATAATGATGGCGTAAGGGGAACAATAACAGAGTGGTCACACAAATATACAGATTCATTCTAATCTAAATAGCCAAACTAGCAATGGAAAACTCATGTAGCTTTACTTTAGTGAGAAAGATCAGTTTTAGTAATGTGTTTGAAAAAAGAATAAGTTAACCTCTGCCATAAAATGTTCAATCTGGTACTCTATTTGCATAAGTTCTTGAAGCCCTTTAGAGCAAATTTTTATCATTGTTTTCTTCAATGGAACTGAGTAGCTTCTGATGACTCAATTTTGAAAGAAATCCTTCTGATTTTAAGTTAGGAAGCCATAATTTGTCTTAAAGGGCATGTGTGGCAATTGGCACGTTTCCGGGTGAGTTTGGAAAGTTTCGACCAATTGGTGAGTCTTGGGTGAGTATCTATCCTCGGAATGAGTTTTCAAAAGTTGTGAAGACTGGTGAGTCTTACATGAGTCTCACAACTATGTTGTGAATGATATTCACCTCCTAACACAAATCATTCTCTCTTGTGCAAAATTTTTCCCATAATAGAAGTGGGCAAAGTTTTCATATAATCTATGTTTGTTAGGAAGACAACATGAACTTACCTTCCAAAAGCAACATTCTACTTCTCCTCATCCTTCTCCTTTATGAGGATGCATTCCTCAAATGTTTTTTTTTGGGTATTAAAATGCGTTTAATTATCTAGACCCAAACTTGACTACCAATATACAATATTGCCTTTGCAATTGTACAATATTGCTTTTGATAACTCAAATCCTCCTCTTATTACTTTTTTCCCAAGAAAAATCTTATAGGATTCCCCCCACTTTAGTATAGTTTTTTTAAGGAAAACCTTGTAGGATTCCCCCCTCTTAAGTGTAGTTTTTTTTTCCAAGGTAAACCTTGTAGGATTCCCCCTATTAACACCCAAATTGACCCCCAGGTCGTAAGGAAAGGTAATTTGGGGTAACCACTAACCAATCTTTGGACTGATGTTACTGACCCAACACATTCTGAGAGGGATCTCTCAATAAACTAATCAAAAGCTAGAAACAATCAAGCTCATCAATCACGATAAAGGAGACCAGCATTCATTCCTCAAGATGTTCTATTTAAACATATGCAGAAGGTCATATTTCTATAAGACAAATTTTACTCTGGTAAACCATTGGTTGGAGAACAAATAGGGATCTATATTGGGCAATGGAGTCAATTCAAGTATAACATAAACATTATCATCAAATGCTTAGCATATACATTGACATAGAGGCAAGGTAGCAACCAGCTAGTAGTCAAAGTGATTTAATTGGTGAAAAAGAAGAAAGATGAACAGTCCATTGATATAAGGCATACACAGATGAATCCTATACCAACTTTAGCAGAAATAATTTGTGAAATACTGGGTAAGAAATGAACAAGGCATAATCTCTATGAATCTCATTTAGATGCTACACTGAACCAAGTACGAAGGAATATTAACAATATGGATTAACAAAGGAAATAAACACATATCACATAGGAAAGGAAAAACAGACTACCACACGAATTATACAGGAATCTCTGAAAAACGCATGTAAGCTTCTGACAACTTTATTCAAGGAATATCTCAAAATAACAACAGTGGACAAAATATGTAGAGCTTCAAAAGTTCTCCCCCCTTTTCATTTGAAATTACATGAAACTTATAATGGCTTGGAGCCTCATACTCGTCCCATTTGAAACAAAAATTAGTTACAAATTCGGTGACACCTCATCACAGTTCAGATGTCACTATCATAAAACAGGAAATATAACAAGATAAGCCTAACCGCTTTCTCGTATTTGCCGGTATGTCGTTAAACAATATAAAAAATATTAAAGTATATGTCCAATGGTGAAACTTCATTACATAACGGGAAACCCACTGCGACGTCCTGGAAAATCAAAATCCTAGATATATCCTAAGCTTTTTCTATCAAAAAATAAATTGGTATTTAAAAAGGCACGGTTCTTAGATTTAAGAGACAACATCTGCCAGAGGAGCATGATAAGTATATTTCATCTTCCCATATCTCTCTACTGGCACCCAAAGTTCAGATGTTGGGATGTCATAACTTGTCATCTCTTTCTCCAGGACTCTGATGTTAAGTTGATCAACCGAAGACATAGGTGGGAGCGCTTCTCCAATAGAGCTCAGTTTATACAGCATCTCGAAATCTTCATCCAGTTTATCTATTAGGATTTTTCCTGAAAGCGTCTAGCTCAGATGTTTGAACTTGGAGTGGTTCATCGGTTTACTGATCATCAAATTTTTATGCTCGCTTTGGGGAATAAACCTTTTCCTTTCATCCCAAAATGCCAGAAAACCTTTTTCTACTAATCCTTCAAACCGTCCTTTGAATTCTGTTAGTTGCTCATCCATTTCACTGGCTTTGGATTCCACAACTTCGACCAATGCATATTTTGCGAGGATTCATTTTGCCACTGCAATAGTCATCACTCTGTCTATGATGTTCAAATCTATGACGTCTTTATCTGTCAAACTGCTCAAAAAGATTATAGTATTATAAGCAATCTCTTTTGGCCTTTTCTGCAGTTTTTCCTTCATGGCAGTGCAACTTCTAAAGACGTCAGTGACTATCTTCTCCTTCGTCCTCATGAGATCTAGATAGGGCCTGAATCTCTCAGCCTCCTGGATAATTAAACCCCAAACCAAATGTTTGCACCCTTGCATAGCTTCTCTCCCTATAATCTGCTGAGAAAATCTGTTGTTGATTGCCACTAATTCCTTATGCTTTTGTTGTAGTTCACTTGTCCCTTTTTCCTTTGCCTCATTTTCTTCTTTCAATCTTTGATTTTCCTCTTTTAGCTTTCGTATCTCACCATCCTTTAGGCTGATCTGGGACATAGCTTGCACAATGTTTTCTGTATTATCCTTCTCTTCATTTGAACCCTCGCTTTCCTGTTGTGCACATATGTTTGACAGACTGCTTTTTAACTCTTCGATCCGACTGTTCAGACCTATCTTCTCGTTCTCCCAACATCCTTCTTTCTCTGCGAACCTTAACAATTTGGCTTTATGATTGCTGATTTCCTTGTTTAAATCTTCTTTTTCTTGTATCAGCTTTGTCTCCTCGGGGGCTTGCATTAGTTGGGTGTTGGGAATCTTCATTTTCTTCTGTAGGGTCTGGATCAAATTGTCTGTTTCTTTCAACAACTTATGGGTTGCTTTGCCTCCGCCATCATTATCAATTATGTCAGACTGCTTTTTAACATGTTGCTGAAGTGCTTTATTCTCTAATCTCTCATGTTTCAACTGGGCATCCATCTTATTTATATTGACCTCTAAATTAGAAATTCTCAAGGCTGCTTCTACTAGATCGTCATATAGACCTTCTCCGATCTGCCTGTGAAATTGAATCCTATCTGGCAAAGGTATCTTCTTCCAGTCTATCTTTGCTTCCGTCATTTTGTCTTTGTCAAATATCGTCAGATTGAGAGTGTGAGTATGGATATCTCTACTTGTTATCAAAGACATTCCTATTTTAGACAAATTCCTCACCGTGGGCATTAGTTCAAAAATTTTATGTGCAAAGGCCTTCTTATTATTCCCATGATACTTAAACATGTCCTCCTAGGATTTAAATCTTCCGTCCTCATTTCCTCCTGTCGCATCTTGGAATTGGTATTCATGGATTTGGATAACTGGGGCTAATGACCCTCCTTCCTGCTCATCCATATCGCTTATCTAGACGGTTAACTCATCTGGTGTTTCCAATTTGAGTCTTTTATTTTCAATTTCTTCTTCTTCCTCTGCTCCAATAACTTCCTGTGAATCTCTTTTCCCGCCTACTTCCTGATTATTAAACAGCAGCTCGGTTTCCATAGGATCATCATCTGTGATTAGGGCTTGTATTTGTAAATCTATATCTTCAGCCTCTTTGGGCTCATACTGCAATAAGTTTTGCCTTTTCGGCAGCCCTTCAGCTTCTTGGTGTTCCCATGCTTTCAGACCATTCTTTTTCTTTCTTTCAGCTATGATGTGCCAAGGATCATATGCAATAGCTATATCCTTTTTGAACCCCATATTCCTCAATAATCTTTCTACTTCATTGGCAGCTTCCTTAAACTTTACAATGAAAGGGCCAACTTGCCAAGGGAGCTTTATATCCGAGCCCTTCTTATATTTCTCAAACTGCTCATCTTCGGCGATCAACCTCTGCCGGATGAATTCAAGGGAAAAAAATCTCAGGGTAAAAAATGCAAGAAAAAAGTATGGTTCATGTATGAAACCGTACACCCTTATTGCTATAGCATCCTTCAACAAGAACCAGTCACCGACTGCTAGTTCATCCTTCAACTGCATCAGGGTCTGCATCTCTGGTAGTGCTCTGGGTAGTTCTTCTTCAAACATAAACTTATACATAGCAGATAGAATAAAATTCATGTAATTGAAAGCACTGTATTCCAAATTCCCTGTAAATATTATCTGAGAGAACCTTAACTCTTCTGTACTACTATACAGAACCATTTTTGTCAAATACGCTTGGAAACGAAAGAATCTGGTATTTTCAAAACAACTTAACTGTGCATGTATTTTTTCTGCTAAAATTTCCTCAAACTTGAGGGACAGAACTGACTCACTTCCTGCCTCCAGGGAACTAACACTAATCCTGAATAGCAGGCTTAGTTGTACTTTAGTTATCCATAAGTCTGAGTCTAAACCTAAAAACTGAGCTACCAAATATAAAACCAACTGGGTGTTTTCATCAAAAAGGTTGACGTCCAGCGGGTAACGGGTGTTTGCAATTTCTACATTGGGTTTTAAACAAGCATCCAGGAAAGCTTTACGGATTTCGTGGGAAACTTGGCTGTATAGGGTAACGACTGACTCTTTAGAGGAACTTTCAGGGGCTAGGGGTGGGGACTCTGGTATGGTAAGGGTATTCCGGATGACGGTCGGGTCAATGCTACAGATGATTTTGGATCTCTTGGCGTTCATTATCAGGCGTTGGGGTTCTGAATAATTTACTGAGCACCATGACACGAATTCTAGGAAAGGCATTATTTGTTCTAAGCAGAAAAAGATGAAATAAGACTGGTGGAATCTATGGACATCTAACCCATGTTCGAGCAGAACTTTCAGTCTTCTTTTAACCTCAAGTATGGGGAGCCAAAGTCTCGGGTCAAACACATCTCTGTCTTTGTCTTCTAGGGTTACTTTGGCTTTAGAACTAGTAGAGACCAGTTCGTCTGCCATTCTATGATTATAAAACACGTTGCACGCTATAAACAAAGGAGTTTGGGACCCTACCTGTTACGGGGAGCTTGAGAGCGACCTTTCACCTGTCGTCCTTTTCGGCTTCTACACTTCCAGAAGCTTCCAACTCCGACAGGTCCAAGAAATAAATGTTTATTTTCCATATGCCGCATTATATATATATAACTTTTCAGAATAACTTCTTCTCACCTTTGCCAACTATCCCTCCTGTCCATCCGTTGATCTGTTGGGCGTTTCTTCTAGGCCGTTGATTTGATTCTTCATTTAACCCTTTGATTTGACATCTTTAATCTCCACCGTAGGATCTCCTATCAGCTTTAAATCTTAGCCATCTATTTCACTTAACCGTACATAGGGGTATGGTGTTATCGCGACTTGACTCCTGGTTTTGGGTTACCATTTAATCTCCCTCGTGAGGTGTTCAGAAGATGACACATGGCAGACGGTATATAACCTTGCGACCACCTTTCCTGCTTACCTGGGATGCTTCTTTACCTTGCGATGATCAACAAGGAGCGTTGATCTTGAATTTAATATATCTACGGTGAGGGGCTATCCACGTTCCTAGTCTTTGGTATTCTCGCAAGTGGAGCCCATCACGTTACCAGCCTTGCATCTCCTGCATCCACTTAGCCGTAGATCTGACCTTTTCTCGCTGAGAGTCATTGATCTTCCCGACTCTCTCTATTGACAAGACAACATATCTTCTGCATTGTCAGATCTATGGCTTTTGCACTCCGCGTCGTTGATCCTTATCTCATTCCTCCATTGCAATGGTATCGCAACCTCTTTGGTGGTTTTTGCTTACCGTCGAAGTTCTCTCGCGAGGTCTCTTCCGGCTGCCACTTGTCCTGGCGGATTACCTCTCGCAACCACTTTTTTGTGGTTCCTTTCGCGCAAATCCACCATGTGAGGATGATCTGTGGGCCGTAGATCTCTTTTGTGCTTTGTGATGGGTCCATTTTTCAAGTTTTTTAATAACCCTTTTTCCACAATCCAGCTCAAGAAATGGTAACGAAACACACTCAATTGAGGGAAAAGTGTTTTAATTTAATGATTTAATGAAATTGTTTTTATGATTAATCTTGTATGTTAGAATGCGTATCAATTAAACTGATTATATGGAAACCAAGTGTGATTGAGCAGGTTCAGGTTTATTAAAGGAAGGACGTGTAGAAGACTAAAGGATCACCAAGCTCGGTGCCCTGTTTCCTGATTTATAGGGGACACACTCTCACTTTGAAGATGAATCGGAACTTTGACAATTATTTAGGATTAGAGTTAAATCATATAAATATGGACCTCTCGGGTAGCGAGAGGTCCCTGCTTTTATTTTTGAGAAAGAAATTATTCTTAACATTTTCTGCACTATTTGAGATACTGAAGTACAGACTTCTATTTTGACATGGATTTTACATATTAATAAAAAATTGATGATTAATTCTAGCAAGCGTTTCTGAGTTTTTATTCTCTCCTGAGTACGGGTTGGGGAGGGCCCCTCCAACACGTAGGTGAGGAGATTCCTATTTGTAGGTATTTTTCCAAGTATGCGTTTTACATTGATGAACAGTTCTATGATATATGGTAGCGTTGATTGATTCATTATTTCTGTAGTAGTTTAGAATGCATTCCGTAGTACAGTAAAACGATTTAAGTAGTCCTGTAGGTCCTTTCTTTCAACGCATATTTTTATCAACGATTTCATGTGTAATAGCTTCGCTTTCGATGTCATGGTTTAGATCTGGAGTTCACTGCAGTTTTTCATCGTGATTAGTTTCTTTTAACTTCTTAGTAATCGATGGGTAAGCATAGAATGATCGTATTTCAATTCTAGGTTGATAAATTAGATCAAGACTCCAATTTCGTGCGCAGATAGTAGTTACAGATTTCGTTTCCCCGATAGTAGAATAGCTCTGTTCTGGTATCTTCATTCTCAGCATTTAGTTATTTCAGCAATTCAATTATTTCAAATAGATTTACTGTCTTCTTTGTATCTTCACTTCTTAGAATAGATCAGCATCTAATTACTTCAGAATTTAAATACTTACAATAGATTCCCTGCTTTATTTCTCAGAACATATTTACTTCTTCCAACACTTTAATTCTTTTAATCAGATTCATTGCTTTCCAGTATTCAATTTCATAGCATAATCTGTTTTCACATTAAGTAGACAATCTTTAGAAAATCGATCCTACCCTTTAACTGTGACAAGAGATTATCCTATAAAGAGCACAGATAGTGCATGCATCTCTCAAGTTTGTACGTTCCCCAGGTTGACATTTAAAGTAGGCTCTTGGTATAGCTGCCCTCATTAGGCATCCATATTAGGAGCTCACCACTTTTTGGCACTGTTTCCAGGGAGGTGCTAAATCTTTTAAGAGACATCACCTAAAAACCTCAAAAAGAAAACAAAAATTACATAAAACAAAAACATAAATATCTTCTACTAATGAATGCCTCGTCGGCAAAGGGATAGGTTTGGCCGCTTTCTGCCCAAGCATTCCATGAGAAACAATGGTAATAACAGTTCTAACCATTCTCAGTTTGAATTTCTACACTCTGAAAACGAGACTGACTCCAGATATGATCCAAACAGAAGCAACTTCACTACTTGTTCCAACTCAAACACCTTAATGGCAAATGAAGAGGAAGAACCTAGGGAGATTTTCACTTTTCCCATTAGCATACCTCTCGGAGATGCCAGAATGAAGAACATCAATCCTAATAATCTTCCAAACTTTCATGGGTTGACTTCAGAAGATCCTGACACATTCCTGTTTGAATTTGAGGTAGTTTGCAGATCATTTGATTACACTACTGATGCACAAAAGCTTAGGCTTTTTCCTCCCACACTGAAAGACCTATCACTTCGATGGTTCATGAGCCTTGAAGGAAATAGTATCTTTATCTGGGATCAAATGAAACAGTCATTCTTAGAAAAATATAGGGACTACTGCAAGGCCAAAGATACTAGGGATGAAATCTTTAGGATGCAACAAGGAGATAGAGAGTCATTAGAAGATTATGCCCAAAGATTTCAACTCAGCTACAAACGAGCCAACCATTGCACATTGGATCCTGAATCACTAAATCTTGTCCTCCTTAGAGGTGTAAAATAGGAGAATTTTGAAGTCTTAAATCTCCTTGGAGATGGAGACATATTCCAAAAATCTTTTCACCAGATCCTGCAAATCTTCAAAAACTACTCAAGATCTAGGAAAACTAAGAATGGGACAAGGGATACACATACAACCACCAGTGGATCATCATCCTCAACACCAACACTTACAAAATCTGATTTAGGAAACCTCCTGGATGACATGAAAACAGACATACTGCAATCCCTAGCCATGCAACTTGATGCTCTTCAAATAAAAAAGAAACAGGATGAAATTAACCAAGCCTTGGCCGTATTTTGTCCTCGTTGTAGGAAGAAGCATGAGAAGGGGTAGTGCACCTTGAACACAATAGAAGTATGTGGTCTCTGCACCGATGACCATTCCAATGATAAATATCCCCTCTTACACTCATGTAAGGCAGCCATTCAAGACCTAGCAGCTGAAGGAACTATAGAACAGCTCTGTTTTATAAATCAGAGGAATAGTTTTGTTAGGCCATATCAGCAAAGCAATCAAAATTACTATAATCAAGGATAACCAAATTGGAACTCTGCACTGACTCCATGGCAAGCATAGCCAAATCAAAACCAATGGCAACAAAACCAGCAAGCATATCAACCATCCTATCAACAACCATATTATCCACCGTCTTATCCTCAATACCCCCCATCGTTTCCATCCACCACAAACTATGCAAACCAGTACCCACATCCATCAAATTGGAGGGTGCCATTACAACAGCCACTCATTATGCCACCCCCACAACCTCAACCACCTCCCAGACCTCCACCTATTCCAGCCCAACCAATTCCAAATCCCAATAATAATAGACCCCCACAACAGCAGCTAGCTTATAACACTGATATCACACAATTCCCAACTTATGTTGTAGACACCATAGAAATAAATGAAATAAACCTACGATCTGGAAAAACGTTGTAGAATACACCCCCACACAACATCCAACAACCTGTACCTGAAGCTCAGGACCACACATCAAAACCCTATGTTCAGCATCCTGATGAACCAGAACCTCCTGAGGAAGAAATTATACCACTCACACGAACTAGAAACCCTCCATTTCCAGAATAACATGTCCAGAACACAAAAGAAGAGGAAGAGAATATAATCTTAAATGAATTCAAACACTTAAACATCCAAATCCCAATCTTACAAGCCATAAGGGATGTTCCCATATGCAACAAATTCATTAGAGAGAATTGCCTAAAGAAGCCAGGAAGGAGGAAGCATGACCCACCAACTATTAATGTAGTGGGACAGTTGGACGATTTGATGCTAGGTGTCATAATAAATCCTAAATATCTCGATCCTGGTAGTCCTGTAGTAAACATCACCATAAATAACAAGCAAATAAATAAAAGCTTAATCGATCTAGGAGCTGTGATCAATGTCATGACTAAAGAAACCATGTTATACCTAGGACTCCAATCAATGCTAAGACCAACTACAACAGTACTCCAACTAGCAGACACGTCCACCGTGAAGCCCGAAGGAATGCTAGAAGACATTATGATCAATATTGAGTCCTGGGAATACCCAACTGATTTTATAATAATCGAAATCAAAAGCAAACTTAGTGGCTATCCAATTATCCTGGGTAGAACTTGGCTAGCAACTGCGGATGCTTACATAGGTTTCCGATCAGGAAATATGACAATCACCAATGGACATACTAGGAAGAAGATAACAATCTACCCACCAGTAATGAAATCCTCAGAGTTAGAGTATCAAAATTGGACTGATGATTACCAGAACACACCAAATCAAAACCTCCGACCTATCCTAATGATTGATGCTACAATATCTTTAAAGGCAATAGATGAAGATGGCCATATAGATAGATTTATACAAAATATATCTCCTAACAATTAAGTTATTCAAGAATTTTTTTCTACAGAAACAGGTGAAAGTTCAAAACAGAACATGGATGACTTATGGACAGAAGTGCTACCAGAACAGATTGAGAAGGTGAAAGTCGTGGAAATTAACCCTGGCAAAACAGTCAACATAAATTCCAATTTAAAACCAGAGCAAGAAGAGAAATTGATGAAGATACTAACACAACAAAGTAAAGCATTTGCTTAGACATATACAGATATGAAAGCAATACAACCTGATATCTGCAAACACTAAATTTACATCAAAGAAGGTTCTACTCCCATCAGGCAACCACAAAGAAGGCTGAACCCTGCACTAAAAGACATAGTCAAAGTGGAATTACAAAATTTATTAGACGTAGGGTTCATCTATCCAATATATGATAGTGAGTGGGTCTCACCACTAGTCATACTGCCCAAAAAAGGAGGCAAATGGAGAATTTGTGTGGACTATAGGGAGCTGAATAAAGAAACAAAGATAGATCATTTTCCACTTCCATTTATAGACCAGGTGTTGGAAACATTATTTGGAAACAAGTACTTTTCATTCCTAGACGGTTTCAGTGGTTACAACCAAATTTGAATACACCCTGCTGATCAAGATAAGACGACCTTCACATGCCCATGGGGAACTTACGCCTATAGGGTCCTACCCTTTGGTCCATGTAACGCCCCTGCAACATTTCAAAGAGCTATACTGAGTATTTTCTCCGATTTTCTGAATAAGAAAATGCAAGTATTCATGGATGATTTCACACCTTATGGACAGAGCTTTGAGCAGGCATTGGAAAATCTTGAATTAATATTAAAAAATGTATTGAGATGAGCTTGTGCCTAAGCAATGACAAATGCATGATGTTAATGGAAGAAGGAATTGTTCTAGGACATCATATATCACAGAGAGGTATAGAGGTGGATTAAGCCAAAGTATCAGTAATCAAGACACTGCCCCCACCTGTCAAACAAAGGGATGTAAGAAGCTTCCTTGGATAGACAGGGTACTATAGAAGGTTTATTGAGAATTATAGCAGAATTGCTGCCCCCATGTTTGCACTTCTCACAAAAGACAATGAGTTCCTATGGACAAGCAACTGCATGTCAGCCTTTGAAAGTCTTAAACAGAAAACCATCACAGCACCGATACTTCAAGGACCAAACTGGGAAATTCCATTTCACATTCACACCGATGAATCAAATAAAGCAATCGGATATGTGCTTGGGAAAGAACAACACAAGAAACCCTATGCCATATACTATATAAGCAAAAATTTGGCTGGGGCAGAACTCAACTACACAGTCACAGAGAAGGAATTTCTAGAAGTCATACATGCAATCAACAAATTCAGGCATTACATTACAGGATACCAAAGTTTTATCCATACTGACCACTCATCGATCAGATATCTTATGAACAAGCCTAATACCAGTGCAAGAATTATTCGATGGATGCTACTTCTACAGGAATTCGACATCACTATAATAGATAAACCAGGCAAGCATAATGTTGTAGCAGACTTTTTGTCAAGAGTAACACATGGGACAGATAATCAATTGGTCCAAGATAACTTCCCTGATGAGCACCTTTTTGCCATATCAATAAAAATTCCATGGTTTGCTGACATAGCAAACTATTTGGTATCCAAGAAGTTTCCAGAACATGACAGTTATAATGAAAGGACAAAAGTAATAAGACAAAGTGCCACATATACATGGATATAGGGCATGATTTTTAAATAGGGACCAGATCAAGTACTTAGAAGGTTCATTCGGGAAGATGAGGTACATGAAATAATGCATGCCACCCACAATGAACCCTGTGGAGGACACTACGCTGCAAAAAGGACAGCCTACAAGATATTGCAAACAGGGTATTATTGGCCAACACTCCACAAAGATGCTTATGAGTATGTGTCCCATTGTGACGATTTCTAGAGAATGGGAAAGCCAACACAAAAACAAGAAATGCCCCTACATACACAAATCTCTTTAGAGGCATTCGATAAATGGGGATTCGAATTTGTTGGCCCATTCAACCCACAGTCAAATCATAAGAGCTACATCCTCGTATGCATTGATTACCTTACAAAATGGACAGAGGTAGTAGCACTGGCTGCTGCAAATGAAACCAGTTTGGCCAAATTCTTTACTGAGCAGATCTTTCACAGATTTGGGGTGCCAAGAGAATAGTTTCGGATCAAGGACGACAATTCACATCAAATTTAATTGACGACTTGATGAAAAGAAACAATGTAAAGCACAGATAATCATCCTCCTACCACCCTCAAGGAAATGGTCAAGTTGAGGTAACCAACAGGGAATTAGAGAGAATCTTGACAAAAACTGTCCAACTTCACAAAAGAGATTGGGCTAACAGACTTACTGAAGCAGTCTGGGCTTACAATACTACATGGAAAACAACAACAAGATTCACACCTTATGAGCTAGTCTATGGGAAAAAGGTCATGCTACTAATCGAATTTGAAGTAAAAACATTAAGAATTGCAGCCGATCTAAATATGAACCTATCAGACATTCAAAAGGAATGCATGCTACAACTAAATCAACTGGATGAACACCGCCAACAAGCACTTACACATACTGAAATCGTCCAACAGCAAAGAAAGAAATGGCATGACCAACATTTGAAGGATAAGAAATTCAAAGAGGGTGATTGGGCATTACTCTACGACTCCAGATTTCACACATTCAAAGGAAAGCTAACCACTAGATGGCTTGGACCTTATAGTATACAGAAAATTTATGACAATGGGGCTGTGAGAATTATTACAATTTACGCAAGTACTCTACCAGCAACAATTGATGCTGATAGAGCATGCTCCAAAATAGTAAGCTTCAGCACATTTCATGAAAAAAAAAACACAAAAAAGAGAAAAAAGAAAAACAAAACAAAAAAAAGAGAACAAAGGGATAACATAAAGTACAGGGCATCAACCTATTCAAGCGAGGCTGCCATCAATTTAGGAGAGCCGCAAAAGATATCAAGCGAGGCTACCATCAATTCATCCAATAAACAATTTATATCAAGTGAGGCTGTTGTTAATTCAAGCAAGCTTGAAAAATAAATCAAACGAGGCTGCCATTAATTCAAGTGAGGCTGAAATCAATTCACGCGAGCCAACCACGTCTACATGCAAAATAAGTCTTCATATACTACGAAATTCATCAAAGACACACCCCACCAACCTTTTTCAAACATATTCAAGAGAGCCTGCAAAGTTATTCAAGGGAGCCAATCAGATCCAACCATGCAATCATCCAAATAAAAAGCACAATTGCCTGAGTCGTATCAACAACTGGCACAATTTTCAAAAGCACATACTCAACAAATTCAAAACGAGCAAAACGGAAAAAGCACCCTACGCACGTAACTACTGACATGCAGAAATCAACTACAGACACCGCCAAGATTACTACAGAATCCACTACGCATGAAAAAAGGACCAGCTCATCAATGCAGGTATGCATACATACCAAGGTAATCTCTAAACGATTTTATCTGATTTTTACGGTAAAACACTTTCCCACAATAGAGTCGTTTCTAGTCAGCTGAGGACAGCTTCAATTTCAAATCGGCGGCATGGTAGAATGACCTTCATAACTCATGATTGCTACCAAAGTCCCGTCACCCTCAGCAAATCATGATCGCAACCTTCACCACATGAAATACAGAGGTCGATCATAAGAAGGTAGAGATCGATCATGAAAGATAGGTGATTAGAAGTGGCAAGTACAGGTATGATGAAAAGAATAGGTGCAGAAAGGCAGTGAATTCGGGTGCAGCATATTCCACGATTTTGCATATAAGTAACCACCCGGAATTCTCGGGAAGTAGCCACCATTTCATTCCTTGAGCCCATAGGCAGAGCCCGACCAAGTTAAAAGTATAAAACTGCATCCCAAAGCCCTGGTTTGTCTGGTTATAGAGAAGATTCGAAAAATGACGAAGGGTTTTAAAAAGAGTGAACCGGAAGATCACAGTGCCATTTATCAAAGCCCGAGAGTCCTGCAAATCATTCTCAACTCAGGTTGGATGCCATTTATCCTTGGATTGAGAGGATACCATACAGGGGTAGCCCAGGAGTTCGCAAGAAACTTCAAGCATATAAAAGATGAACAGTACGTCACCCGAGTGAAGGGGTTATGCATAAAAGTGGATGAGGACATGATAGCCAAACACACTAGTCTTCCAATGGGCCTGCATTGGAGCAGCGACGATTGGGAGGCAAACCACACAACAAAAGTAACATTCTTTGAGCATGGAGAAGTTTATGATGAGGACAAAAATGGAGTTAAGAGACCCTCCATGCCAACACCATGGGATGAAATGCCTGCAATTATCTTAAGGTATATTACATGCACTGGAAGATTAAGCTATGTTCCCATTTTCCATTTTCGTATTTTAGAGCTTCTCAGGAACAGAAGTCACATTTCATCAAACAACAATATTAGCATTCCATTTTTCCTACTCCAATCCCTAGCAGAGATGAGCAGGAAGGTGGCTAAGGGAAAAGACGATGCTTTGGCCCATCAAGGGCTGATCAAACTAATAGTTGGCGAGGAGCTAAAAGCTCAGATTCTAGAGCTCTCCTAGGAGGATTTCATCGTGGTGTCTGCTGAGGACATTCAGAGAATGAGGACCACGCCGTTGCCAACCGAATCTAAAAGTAAGACCACCTCTATATCAGGGGAAAAAAGAAAAATCGACTTGGAGAGTGTGGCCGACACCTTGGTCAAAATAAAAAACTCCAAAGAGGACTCCCCCAAATCAGACCCAGATATTCCTACCAGTAGTCAGGGGTTGAAGAGGCGCAGCAAGAGATTCACACAGGTATCTAAAATCCGAGTCTCCAAGGAGAAAGAAAGGGAACCCAGCCCCCTGATTATCAATGTGTCTTATGATGACATTGATCCTTTTATAGATCAAAAGGATCCCACTACGGATGAAGAAGAGGACGAAGAAGAAAAAGAAGAAGAGGATGAAGAAGAGAAAGGGAATGAAGAGGAAAAACAGGATACAGAAGAAGAGATGTATAAAGGAGAAGGGCAGAGCTTACAGGAGCAAGGTAACTTTTAGGAAAACCCTCCAGAACATAATGAAGACCCCAAGGTTGTTTTCCAGCTCGCTGAAGCACGAGCGGAATTGGAAAGGCTTAGAAATGAGTTGGCAACATTAAGAATTCGGCCAGGAAGCCAGGCCACACCTTCCCCATTCTGAGCCAAGAAGACACAAATCCTAAAGATGCACCATGCAGAAGAGCTCTGACTGGCTGAACAGAAGAATTTAGAGCTGCAAGAAAATTTGGCCGAAGCACAGAGCAAATTGGCAAGGAAGGACTAGGAAATTATCAAAATTAAGGATTTTCTTGCCACTACTATTAGCATATATGAGAGAATGCGTGACCTTAGACCACCATCGGCAGTCTATGCAGTTTATTTACAAGAGAAATGGGGTGAATTCCAGCTTCATAGATTGAAGAAAGATCTCCCTATAGAGGTAAGCACTCCTAAGGAATTTATTGATGCATCATTGAACTCCATAGAGCTGGAGAAAGACCGATTGAGTGAGTTCTTCTTGCACAATTTCGTAGTATCTGGCTCTCCCAACTGGTCGTCAAACCCATATGTGGGCAATTTCCAGTTAAGGGCATTGTGTTCGTGGATGAACCACGAAATTGAGCGATCCCAGGACTATCATCTCTATGTGGCATCCAAATGGCAAACTCCATTAATGGTCAGACCTGAGCCAACTCACCCTAAGGGAATAATTTATAATCACAGCATCCTCACTCAGGACGAGGAGCTGATACCCATTCTCCTCGCAAAACAACAAGAGGCGGTGAGTCACATCGACATTACACTCCACAGCACGCAAAAGGAAGTTGATGAGTCCATCAGGGAAAGGTGGAGCAGGGTGGCAAATGATCTAAAACGAAGAGAACTCCACTCTCCCCTCAGGCTTAAGGATGCTCTCTTCAAAACCATACTCTATAAAGAATCCCTGGCAAGAAACCAACTAAGGTGGATTGGGATGAGATTGAATCCTCCATTCTTTCTTTCCCCAGTCCTCAAAGAATAGATTAATGAAGAGGAGGAGAGGAAGGCATGGGCTAGGGAGGATCAAAATTTTGGGTATCTCAGACAGGTAGGGGCACCTAAGGTGGCTGCATGGGATATCAGGGAGGTCATCGATTAAAGGAATAAGTCACCCAAGGATGGGTGAATCCTTCAAGTAGGGGAGAGAATGATAGGTCCATTTTTCAGGTATTTTGATAACCCTTTTTCCACAATCCACTCAAGCAATGGTAACGAAACACACTCAATTGTGGGAAAAGTGTTTTACTTTAATGATTTAATGAAATTGTTTTTATGATTAATGTTGTATGTTAGAATGCGTATCAATTAAACTGATTATATGGAAACCAAGCGTGATTGAGCATGTTCAGGTTTATTAAAGGAAGGACATGTAGAAGACTAAAGGATCACCAAGCTCGGTGCCCTATTTCCTGATTTATAGGGGACACACTCCCACTTTCAAGATGAATCGGCACTTTGACAATCATTTAGGATTAGAGTTAAATCGTATAAATATGGGCCTCTCAGGTAGCGAGAGGCCCCTGCTATTATTTTTGAGAAAGACATTATTCTTAATGTTTTCTGCACTATTTGAGATACAGAAGTACATACTTCTATTTTGACATGGATTTTACATATTAATGAAAGATTGATGATTAATTCCAGCAAGCGTTTCTGAGTTTTTATTCTCTCCCGAGTACGGGTTGGGGAGGGCCCCTCTAACACGTAGGTCAGGAGATTCCTATTTGCAGGTATTTTTCCAAGTATGTGTTTTACATTGATGAACAGTTCTATGATATATGGTAGCGTTGATTGGTTCATTATTTCTGTAGTAGTTTAGAATGCATTCCGTAGTACAGTAAAACGATTTCAGTAGTCTTGTAGGTCCTTTCTTGCAACGCATATTTTTATCAACGATTTCATGTGAAATAGCTTTGCTTTCGATGTCATGGTTTAGATCTGGAGTTCACTGCAGTTTCTCATCATGATTAGTTTCTTTTAACTTCTTAGTAATAGATGGGTAAGCATAGAATGATTGTATTTCAATTCTAGGTTGATAAATTAGATCAAGACTCCAATTTTGTGCGCAGATAGTAGTTATAGATTTCGTTTCCCCAATAGTAGAATAGCTCTGTTCTGGTATCTTCATTCTCAAAATTTAGTTATTTCGGCAATTTAATTATTTCAAATAGATTTATTGTCTTCAGCATTTTAAATACTTAGAATAGATTACTTGCTTTATAACTCATAACATATTTAGTGCTTCCAACACTTTAATTCTTTTAATCAGATTCATTGCTTTCCAGTATTAAATTTCATAGCATAATCAGTTTTCAAATTAAGTAGACAATATTCACATTTAGTAGACAATCTTTAGAACATCGATAACGCCCTTTAACTATGACAAGAGATTATCCTATAAAGAGCACAGATAGTGCATGCATCTCTCAAGTTTGTACATTCCCCGGGTTGACATTTAAAGTAGGCTCTTGGTATAGCTTCCCTCATTAGGGATCCATATTAGGAGCTAACCACTTTGGATCAGTGGTTTAAACTTGTCCACACCTTATCTTCCACCTTATTTCCTTTCGGACCATAGGTTATATGCATTTATACCCATTTTTGCTTATTTTGGCTATCTCCTTAGGCTTAAAGTGTCCAAAACCTTCATATTTCTCACTGCTTCCTTTTCAACTGATGTGTTCTTTTGGTTCTAGCAACCTGGACCTAAATAGGGATGGGTTTTGACCCTCTTTTCATGGATCCCATCAGTGAGAAATAATCCTTCTCTTAGGATTTTGTGCAAAAAGTTATGGGTGCCAACAACTGGCTCCAGTCGGGGATGCTATCCTGCCTGCGAGGTAGAAAAGAACTCCGTAGACTAAGTGCCTAATCCATTGGGAGGTTCAAACATCAAAGTCAAGAACTTCTTCTGATTTCTTTAGAACTGCAACTATATCTACCGCATATCTGGGCTGCTCACACATGAAAAGAAAAAGGAACCATGGCTAGCCTTCTAGACCTCATCTTCTTTTCTCTAGGGTTTCAAGGCTTTTCAGGTTTTCCGTCAGGGATTTTAAAACAACTGTAAAAACAAATGAAAAATATATATAGAGGCTATGATACATGCAATACCTTCTTCCCTTAGGACATGTAGTGTTTTAAGAATCTCTCGTTGACTAGCCCTCTCGACCAGGGAGATCTGTCTTGATATTCTAAGAGAAAAGAATTTATTCCTCGGACTGCTGCAATAATATACGGCCCCATCCACATATGGTAAAACATTCCGTGTTTCTCTTCTTTAGGGGAATTCCACTTCAGAACTAGGTCATTAACCTGAAAACAATCTTCCTTGGCCTTTTTGTCGAAAGCTTACTTCATTTTCTCTTGATGGCTTTCTACTTTGTCATATGCCCTATTTCTTAGCTCATTCATCTTGACTATCTGATTTACTCTTCTTTGCATGGGATTTGGTTCTTCTTCTATCCCCTGTAATAACCTCATGACAGGCAAACCCAAGGATGTTGGAAAAATTACTTATGCTCCATACACCAACTAAAATGGTGACATCCTGATGGATCTTTTCATGCTGATTCTATCAGCCCATAGAGCATACTTTAGCTTTGTGTGTCAGGACCTCTTATTATCTTCTAACAGCTTTTTTATGATTCTTACCAGGCTCTTATTTGAAGACTCTGCTAGTCTGTTTCCTTGGGGGTAGTAAGCCATGGAATGATTTAGGCTGATATGGTATTTATGCCAGAAGTTAATCATCTTTTTGGAAGAGAAAGATGGATCATTATCAGTCACGATTCTTTTGGGGCATCCGAATTTGGACAGGATGTTATCTTCAAGAAAATCCATGATTACTCCTTCAGTCACCCGCTTGGTAGGTATGGCTTCTATCCATTTGGTAAAATAATCAGTAGCCGTCAAGATCCATCTGTGTTGTCCATAGGAGTTTGGGTTTATTTCCCCAATGAAATCTAAACCCCATTGTTGAAAAGGTGCTTCAACTATAATAGGATGTAGAGGGAGAGAAACAACCTTTCTTTTTCCATCGAAAATCTGACATTGGTGACACACCACAGTTTCCTTGTAAACATCGGAAAACATAGTGGGCCAGTAAAACCCTGCTCTCAGGATTTTATTTACTGTCGCTTTCCAGGAGTGATGTCCCCCGCAGTCCCCTTTGTTGAATTCTTCCTTTATGTGTTTAGCCTCTTCTTCAACCAAACAGTTTAGCAGCACCCCTCCAGGGTATTTCCTATACATATATTGTTTCATGATACAGTACTTGGTAGCTTTTAGTTTTACATACCTGGCCCTACTTTTACTTAACCCTGCAGGTGCTTGTAAATTTTGCAGTACAAAAACAATGACAGTATACCAAGGAGACTTAGAGAATTTAGGTTTCAACTGCATGTTTGTATCCAGCTAGTTTGGTTGATTCTCCAAAAAATTTAGCTGCAAGGAGTCACAATTTTCTTCGGTCATTAATTTTGCTAACCCCTGGCCTTTCACCATCTTAGTGGGTTTTATCTCCAAATCATATTCTAGTAACACTGCAATCCACTTGGCCCTTTTGCCTTCAGGATCAGACTGGGTCAAAATACTTTTCACAGCACTATTTAGTACATAAGCAATGATGTGTGAGTGTATGATATAAACCCTAAAATCTTTCAGAGATTTTATGAGAGCATAAGCCTGTTTCTCCATGATATCGTATTTCAGTTCCCCATCTCTCAGCACTCTGTTGAAAAAAGCAATAGGTTGCTCAGCATTTTGATCATTTTTTTGCAACAACACCCCAACTATTGTATGTTCAGATGCATATGAGAAAACTAGGAAATCCTTAGTAAAGTTTGGGCTAGCCAATACTGGAGCTTCGGTGATGGCTATCTTGATCCCTTTAAAATAATCTCTGGCTTCTTCGGTCTATTTTACATGATTTTCTTTTCTTAGCATATTTGTAATGCTCCTCATTATTTTGGCAAAACTTGGTATGAATCTCTTTAAAAAACCGACTTGGCCAATGAAAGATTGTATTTCCTTTTTGCTTCTAGGCTCTCCTACTTTCTGAATAACACTGACCCTCTCAAGATCAATTTTTATCCCATCTTTGGTGATGATATGTCCTAAAAGCTTAGCTTCATCCAGACCGAAAAATGATTTTTTGGGATTCAAGGAAATGCCATATTTCCTGCATTTTATGAAAACTCTTTCCAAATGCTTGAGATGTTCTTTATTTGATTTTGAAAAAACGGTTATATCATCCATGTATACCACCACAAATTTTTCCTTTTCTTCAGCAAATGCAATATCCATAGCTCTTTGGAAAGTGGCTCCAGCGTTCATCAAACCAAATGGCATCTTAGCTTATATGAAAGTCCCCCAAGGAGTTGTGAAAGTAACTTTTTCCTGGTCTTCTGGTCGTACTTTAATCTAATTATACCCTGAGAAACCATCCATTGTCGAGATTCTTTCGGCTCCTACCACTTGCTGCAAAATGTGCTCCATTTTAGGTAAAGGGTAATTGTCTTTCATCGATGCTCGGCTCCGGTTCCTGAAATCAATACAGATTCTGATTTCTCCACTTTTCTTTCTGACTAGGACCAGATTTTCTATCCATTGTGAGAACCTCAAGGTAACAATTATCTTAGCATTTAAAAGCTTTTTGACTTCTTTCTCTATGATATCCGTTAGCTTAGGATTGATTCTTCTTAATTTTTGCTTAAAAGGTTTCTCACCTGGCTTGAGTGGAATGGTATGTTGTATGATTGATGTATCATACTCCTTCAAGTCTTCATAGGTCCAGGCGAAAGCATCAGTGTGTCTTTTCATCAATTCTATATAGCGTTTCTTTTTGTCAACTTGTAATCTTTTGGACACCTTCACCATTCGAGGATCTTTCTCTGTACCCAAGTTTTGATCTTCTACTGATTCTCGGGAGGGTTCAAATTTTGGATTTTTGGCTGCATCATCTTGATAAGAGAGCTTTTCCAGGGGTATCAAACCTTTAGGGATGTAATTATTATTCAATTGAATAATATCCTTACCACCTATCATGTTTTTCCACCCTTGTTTTTTAGTTTCTTCTTCAACATTTTCTCCTTCCACAAAGTTTTCCAGGTTCTCATTTTCAGTATCAATATGCACATTTGCAAACTCATCAGAGAGTTCTAAAAATATCCTGAGTTGTAAGTCGTCGTCAAATACCTTCCAATACTTAGAATTATCAGGAATAGAAGGTCTATTTATTATCTCAACCTCATACTTAGCCTGAGAGAAGATCGGAGTCTTAAATCCTCCAGCAGTAGTCGCTAAAGAATCTGCTACATCATTTTCATGTATGGGTATTACTCTAATCTTGTGTTCTGTAAAAAAAATCCCAAGCTTCATTTCTATATGCCCTCATTCTCGGGTGTTTGGCTTGGTAACTATCATTTATCTGGTTTACTACTAGCTCAGAGTCTCCAAATACTTCTATCTTCTTAGCTCCTAGATCCTTTAGAGCCCGCAATCCCAACAGTAATGCTTCGTATTTGGCAACATTATTAGTGCATTCAAAATTTAGCTTGTATGAAAGTGCCCTAGACTCTCTGTTGGGAGGAATGATCTAAAACCCTTCCCAAGCACCATTCTTGCTTACAGAACCATCAAAATACATTTTCCACCATCCTTCCTCATTTTTTTCTCTGTCAGAAGCTTCATATCTGGCTGCAAACTCCTTATCTTCATCAACTACCCTATATAAGTGAGGGTTAGGATCACAACAAGGGCCATCAACAACAAAAATGGAGCATCCCATATATGTATCAACTGCATATATAGGGTGATTTTCAGGTTTGCTTTTGCTGCTGACAACATACTCCATCCTACTTTCTCTATACAATCTCCTATTTGCCCCAAACACGGGAATTGTGGCATAAGATAAGTCCATCTACATAGTCCCTTTCAACTTTGAAACCCAGGATCTTGACAAAAGCATCCCAAACTTTGCAGGCACATCAGCCACCACCACGTCCATCATGACACTTTTAGCAGGGAGCTGGGTTAGAGTTACTACCATATTCTTGATCAGTCCCAAACATGGTACCTTTCTAGAGTCAAAGGAGTAAAGGTCTTGGCATGGCCTTGTCACCTCTAATCCTAGCTCTTTTAACACAGATTTTGGCATTAGGTTATGAGATGCCCTAGAGTCTATTAAGGCATTGTGCAAGATCTGATCGCGGACATTTAGGCTCAAGTAGAAAGGAGGGACTTCTTCATCGCCTGGTTCTTCCAACTTAGATCCAAAAATTATGGTAGGAGCATCATCAGACAACTCTAGAATATCATGTTGGTGTTCATCTTTTCCTTTAACCATCTTCGTTATCTCTTCCCTATATTCATTATTTTTCAGTAACTCATTAAGAGGGATGGAGATCTTTACTTTTGATAGTTCAGCTCTGAGGCTAAAAGTAGGGGCAGGGTTGATTATCTCTGTGATTTCTGGTAGTTTAACCTCTTTTGAAGGTTGACCGTCTTCTTCTTTATTTTCAGATCTTTTGTTTGTAATAGATTTTTGTTGTTTATCTTTCGGTTCTTCTGCAGCTTATTGGGTGATTGGAGGTCAAAGGAAGCTTTCCTTTACTCATGAAAACTTCTCTACTTGTCCATTTTAGCTTTCTTTGAAGATCATCCGCAGCATTTTGATAACCCATTAGGTATTGTTCGGATTCTAACTTAGGTTTGTTGCTAGTACTTCCTTTGTTAAAGAAGTCATGCTCCCTTTCTGTCAAGTATATTTCATGGTCTAGGGAGTCAACAAAAGGAATCTGGGCTTTGGTGGATTCTTCAGTTATTTCATTGTTTGCCATATTTTCAGCAAAAGGAGGGCGCATCGACTGTTCTTCAACATTTCTTTGATTTCTTGCAGGGGGCGGTGGTCTCCTAAAGTTTGGGTTTCGGATCTGGTTTTCAGGATTTTCTCGAGCAGGAGGCTTGGTATCTATGGTTAATATATCCATCAACTTTTCCATGGATTTCATCATGGTATCAAACTTTGCATCGTTACAAGCAGATGAGGTAGAAGTTTGGGTCTCTTGCTTTTTCCTTTCAGCCTCTTTTCTACCCTTTATCTTCCCTGAGGCCATCATGTTAGCTTCAAATTCTAGGGCATCTTTTAGCAAGATAGGTAGGGAGGCATATTTTCTTTCTCTTAATGTACATGATAAATCTCCGTCAAAGGCGTCCGCAAAGTGGAGTTTCGCAGCACCGGTTGAGGGTTTTAGATCATCTAGGATAGAATTATATGCCCTCATAAACTGAGCAGAAAATTCATGTACCGATTCGAAACCTCCTTTCTTGATATGATTGTACTGGGACAAGACTAGGGCAGGACTTCTTATCATTTCCCATCTTTCTAAGAACAGGGTCATGAATTCTGCAAAATAATTTATGGAGGCATTTGGTAGCAACCTGTACCATTTTTTAGGTTCTCCAAATAAACTTTGGGCAAATAACCTCATTTTTGCATCATCATGATCCACTTCCTATAGGTCAATAAAATCTTCAAACCTGTCTACATGTTGTCTGGTAGAAAAATTTCCCTCTGCATCATAGGAAATGATCCTTTGTGCATAGTTTTGGGGTAGGTCATGCAAAACAACTGTTAGGGCTAGAGATGCAAATCTGGTAGCCATGATTACAAGCAGATTTTGTGAAAGGGGTGGGATATGCTGGGAACAGGGCTTAGCTTTTCTAGCTTTGATAGTATCTAGTAAATTACGCCAGATAGGATCTAAAAATAAGATTCAGGATTATTAAGAACTCCTTCACCTACGATTTGACAAGATTCAGATCTTGATCTAGGTAAGGGTTTTCCAATGTCAATCTCTATATTTAATTCTCTAAAAACAGGGGATTCTGCTTCGGACATAATTCTTTCACTGTTTGAAGTATTAACTTTATCTTTTTCAGCTTTTCGTCTAAGCAAACTTTCCGGATTATCAACAATTAACAGAGTTTTAGGGATAGGGTTATCTCTGGTGTGGATCTCTCTTGAGGCCAGGATGCCTTGCTGAGATGATCTTCAGAATTAGGATTCAGCTTCGAAGGTCTTCCCCAGTGGAGCACTTTCTTGAACATGAATCTTTATGAGTGGGGTCGCTAGGGAAAAAATTGTACAACCCTTAAAGATATGGAAATCTCTGTTTTCCCACAGGAATCTCTCTTTTCTTTGAATCTTTGTCATTCTTGCAAGGAAAACAAGAAAATTTGCACTCCCCGGCAATGGCGCCAATTTGTTAACACCCAAATTGACAGCCAGGCCGTAAGGAAGGGTAATTCAGGGTAACCACTAACAAATCTTTGGACTAATGTTACTGACCCAACACAGTCTGAGAGGGCTCTCTCAATAAACTAATGAAAAGCTGGAAATAATCAAGGTCGTCAATCATGAAAAAGGACACCAGCATTCATTCCTCAAGATGTTCTATTTAAACATATGCAGAAGGTCGGATTTCTGTAAGACAAATTTTACTCTGGTAAACCATTGGTTGGAGAACAAATAGGGATCTATATTGGGCAATGGAGTCGATTCAAGTATAACATAAACATTATCATCAAATTCTTAGCAGATATATTCACACAGAGGCAAGGTAGCAATCATCTAGTAGTCAAAGTGATTTAATTGGTGAAAAAGAAGAAAGATGACCAGTCCATTGATATAAGGCATACACAGATGAATCTTATACCAACTTTAGCAGAAATAATTTGTGAAATACTTGGTAAGAAATGAACAAGGCATAATCTCTTTGAATCTCATTCAGATTCTACACTGAACCAAGTACGAAGGAATATTAATAATATGGATTAATAAAGGAAAGAAACACATATCACATAGGAAATGAAAAATAGACTACCAGACCAATTACATAGGAATCTCTGAAAAACGCATGTAAGCTTCTGACAACTTTATTCAAGGAATATCTCAAAATAACAATAGTGGATAAAATATGTAGAGTTTCAAAAGTTCTCCCCCCTTTTCATTTGAAATTACATGAAACTTATAATGGCTTGGAGCCTCATACTCGGCCCATTTGAAACATAAATTATTTACAAATTCGGTGACACCTCATCACAGTTCAAATGTCGCTATCATAAAACATGAAATATAACAAGATAAGCCTAACTGCTTTCTCGTATTTGCCGGTATGCCGTTAAAAAATATAAAAAATAAAGTATATGTCCAATGGTGAAACTTCATTACATAACAGGCAACCCACTGCCATGTCCTGGAAAATCAAAATCCTAGATACATCCTAAGCGTTTTCTATCAAAAAACAAATTGGTATTTAAAAAGGCACGGTTATGAGATTTAAGAGACAGCATCTGCCAGAGGAGCATGATGAGTATATTTCATCTTCCCATATTGTGATGTTGTGATGTCATAACCTCTCATCTCTTTCTCTAGGACTCTGATGTTAAGTTGATCAACCGAAGCCATAGGTGGGAGCGCTTCTCCAATAGAACTCAGTTTATGCAACATCTCGAAATCTTCGTCCAGTTTGTCTATTAGGATTTTTCCTGAAAGCGGTTGGCTCAGATGTTTGAACTTGGAGTGGTTCATCCGTTTGCTGATCATCAAATTTTTATGCTCGCTTTGGGGAATCAACCTTTTCCTTTCATCCCAAAATGCCGGAAAACCTTTTTCTACTAATCCTCGAAACCGTCCTTTGAATTCTATTAGCTGCTCATCCATTTCACTAACTTTGGCTTCCACAACTTCGACCAATGCATATTTCCCGAGGATTCGTTTTGCTATTGCAATGGTCGTGACTCTGTCTATGATGTTCAAATCTATGACGTCTTTATCTGTCAAACTGTTCAAAAATCTTATAGCATTATAAGTAGTCTCTTTTGGCCTTTTGTGCAGTTTTTCCTTCATGGCGGTGCAACTTTTAAAGATGTCAGTGACTATCTTCTCCTTCGTCCTCATGAGATCTAGATAGGGCCTAAATCTCTCAGCCTCCTAGATAATTAAACCCCAAACCAAATGTTTGCACCCTTGCATAGCTGCTCTCCCTGTAATCTGCTGAGAAAATCTGTTGTTGATTGCCACTAATTCCTTATATTTTTGCTGTAGTTCACTTGTCCCTTTTTCCTTTGCCTCATTTTCTTTTTTCAATCTTTGATTTTCATCTTTTAGCTCTCGTATCTCACCATCCTTTAGGTTGATCTGGGACATAGCTTGCACAATGTTGTCTGTATTATCCTTCTCTTCATTCGAACCCTCACTTGCCTGTTGTGCACATATGTTTGACATACTTCTTTCTAACTCTTTGATCCGACTGTTCAGACTTATCTCCTCTTTCTCCCAACATCCTTCTTTCTCTGCGAACCTTAACAATTTGGCTTTATGATTACTGATTTCCTTGTTTAAATCTTCTTTTTCTTGTATCAGCTTTGTCTCCTCGAAGGCTTGTATTAGTTGGGTTTTGGTAATCTTCGTTTTCTTCTGTAGGGTCTGGATCAAATTTTCTTTTTCTTTTAACAGCTTATGGCTTGCTTTGCCTCCGCCATCATTCTCAATTAAGTCAAACTGCAGCTTTTTAACATGTTGCTGAAGTGCTTTATTCTTTGATCTCTCATGTTTCAACTGGGCATCCATCTTATTTATATTGACCTCTAAATTAGAAATTCTCAAGGCTGCTTCTACTAGATCGTCATATAGACCTTCTCCTATCTGCCTGTGAAATTGAATCCTATCTGGCAAAGGTATCTTCTTCCAGTCTATCTTTGCTTCCACCATTTTGTCTTTGTCAGATATCATCAGATTGAGAGTGTGAGTCTGGATATCCCTACTTGTTATCAAATACGTTGTTGTTTTAGACAAATTCCTCACCGTGGGCATTAGTTCAAAAAGTTTATGTGCAGAGGCCTACTTATTTTGCCCATGATACTTAAACATGTCCTCCTGGGATTTAAATCTACTGTCCTCATTTCCTCCTGTCGCATCTTGGAATTGGTATTCATTGATTTGGATAACTGGGGCTGATGACCCTCCTTCCTGCTCATCCATATCGCTTATCTGTATGGTTAACTCATCTGGTGTTTCCAATTTGAGTCTTTTATTTTAAATTTCTTCTTCTTCCTATGATCCAATAACTTCCTATGAATCTCTTTTCCCACCTACTTCCTGATTATTAAACAGCTGGTCGGTTTCCATAGGATCATCATCTGTGATTAGGGCTTGTATTTGTAAATCTATATCTTCAGCCTCTTCAGGTTCATACTGTAATAAATTTTGCTTTTCTAGCAGCCCTTCAGCTTCTTGGTGTTCCCACGCTTTCAGACCATTCTTCTTCTTTTTTCCAGCTATGATGTGCCAAGGATCATATGCAATAGCTATATCCTTTTTGAACACCATATTTCTCAATAATTTTTCTACTTCATTGGCATCTTCCTTAAACTTTACAATGAAAGGGCTGACTTTCCAAGGGAGCTTTATATCTGAGCCCTTCTTATATTTCCCAAACTGCTCATCTTCGGCGATCAACCTTTGCTGGATGAATTCAAGGGAAAAAACTCTCAGGGTTAAAAACGCCAGAAAAAAGTATGGGTCATGTACGAAACCGTACACCCTTATTACTGTAGCATCCTTCAATAAGAACCAGTCACCGACAGCTAGTTCATCCTTCAACTGCATCAGGGTCTGCATCTCTGGTAGTACTCTGGGTATTTCTTCTTCAAACATAACCTTATAGATAGCAGATACAATAAAATTCATGTAATTGAAAGCATTGTCTTCCAAATTCCCTGTAAAGATTATCTCAGAGAACCTTAACTCTTCTGTACTGCTATACAAAACCATTTTGGTCAAATACGCCTGGAAACGAAAGAATCTGGTATTTTCAAAACAACTTAACTGTGCATGTATTTTTTCTGCCAAAATTTCCTCAAACTTGAGGGATGGAACTGACTCACTTCTCACCTCCGGGGAACTAAAACTAATCCTGAATAGCATGCTTAGTTGTACTTTAGTTATCCATAAGTATGAGTCTAAACCTAAAAACTGAGCTACCAAAGATAAAACCAACTACGTGTTGTCATTAAAAAGGTTGACGTCCAGCGGGTAAGGGGTGTCTGCAATTTCTACATCGTGTTTTAAACAGGCGTCTAGGAAAGCTTTACGGATTTCGGGGGAAACTTGCCTATACGGGGTAATGACTGACTCTTCAAAGAAACTTTCAAGGGCTAGGGCTGGGGACTCTGGTATGGCAAGGGTATTCCGGATGACGGTCGGGTCAATGCTACAGACAATTTTGGATCTCTTGGCGTTCATTATCATGCGTTGGGATTCTGAATAATTTACTGAGCACCATGACACGAATTCTTGGAAAGGAATTATTTGTTCTAAGCAGAAAAAGATGAAATAAGACTGGTGGACTCTTTGGACATCTAACCCCTATTCGAGCAGAACTTTCAGTCTTCTATAACCTTGGGTATGGGGAGCCGAAGGCTCGAGTCAAACACATCACCGTCTTTGTCCTCTAGGGTTACTCTGGCTTTAGAACTGGTAGAGACCAGTTCGTCTGCCATTCTATGATTATAAAACATGCTACATGCTATAAACAAAGGAGTTTGGGACACTACCTGTTACGGGGAGCTTGAGAGTGACCTTTCACCTGTCATCCTTTTCAGCTTCTACACTTCCAGAAGCTTCCAACTCTGACAGGTCCAAGAAAGAAATGTTTATTTTCCACATGCCACGTTATATATATACAACTTTTCTAAATAACTTTTGCTCACCTTTTCCAGTTGTCCCTCCTTTCCATCCGTTGATCTACTGGGCATTGCATCTGGGCCGTTGATTTGATTCTTCATTTAACCCTTTGATTTGACATCTTTAATCTCCACCGTAGGATCTCCTATTAGCTTTAAATCTTAGCCATCTATTTCACTTAACCGTACATAGGGGTATGGTGGTATCGCGACTTGATTCCTGGTTTTTTATTACCATTAATTCTCCCTCGCGAGGTGTTTAGAAGATGACACATGGAAGACGGTATATAACCTCGCGACCACCTTTCCTACTTATCTGGGATGCTTATTTACCTTGCGACGATCACCAAGGAGCATTGATCTTGACTTTAATATATCTATGGCGAGGGGCTATCCACGTGCCTAGTCTTTGGTATTCTCGCAAGTGGATCCCATCACGTTACTAGCCTTGCATCTCCTGCATCCACTTAGCCATAGATCTGACCTTTTCTCGTAGAGAGCCGTTGATCTACCTGGGTCTCTCTGCTGACAAGACAACATATCTTCTGCATCGTCAGATCTCCGACTTTTGCACTCCGCATCGTTGATCCTTATCTCATTCCTCTATTGCAATGGTATCACAACCTTTTTGGTGGTTTTTGCTTATGGTCAAAGTTCTCTTGCGAGGTCTCTTCCAGCTACCACCTGTCCCGACGGTTTACCTCTCGCGACCACTTTTTTGTGGTTCCTTTCGCGCAACTACAACATGCGAGGATGATCTACGGGCCATAGATCTCTTTTGCGCTTTGGATCAGTAGTTTGAACTTGTCCACGCCTTATCTTCCACCTTATTTCCTTTTGGACCATAGGTTATATGTATTTATACCTATTTTTTCTAATTTTGCTATCTCCTTAGGCTTAAAGTGTCCAAAACCTTCATCTTTCTCACTGCTTCCTTTTCGACTGAGGTGCTCTTTTGGTTCTAGCAAATTGGACCTGAATAGGGATGGGTTTTGACCCTCTTTTCATGGAGCCCATCAGCGAGAAATAGTCATTCTCTTAGGATTTTGTGCAAAAATTTATGGATGCCAACAACTGGCTCCAGCCGGGGATGCTATCCTCCCTGCAAGGTAGAAAAGAACTCCGTAGACTAAGTGCCTAATCCATTGGGTCATTCGAACATCAAATTCAACAACTTCTTATGATTTCTTTAGAACTGCAACTGTATCTGCCGCATATTTGGGCTACTCACACATGAAAAGAAAAAGGGACCATGGATAGCCTTCTAGACCTCATCTTCTTTTCTCTAAGGTTTCAAGGCTTTTCAGGTTTGCCATCAGGGATTTTAAAAAAAGTGTAAAAATAAATGAAAAATATATACAGAGGCTATGATACATGGAATACCTGCTTCCCTCAGGACACGTAGTGTTTTAAGAATCTCCCATTGACTGGCCCTCCCAACCAGGAAGATCCGTCTTGATATTCTAAGACAAAAGAATTTATTCCTCGAACTGCTGCAATAATATACGGCCCCATCCACATATGGTCAAACTTTCCGTGTTTCTCTTCTTTAGGGGTGTTCCACTTAAGAACTAGGTCATTAACTTGAAAACAATCTTCCTTGGCCTTTTTGTCAAAAGCTTCCTTTATTTTCTCTTGATGGCTTTCTACTTTGTCATATGCCCTATTTCTTAGCTCATTCAGCTCGACTATCTAATTTACTCTTCTTTGCATGGGATTTGGTTCTTCTTCTATCCCATGTAATAAGCTCATGACAGGAAAACCCAAGGACGCTAGAAAAATTACTTCTACTCCATACACCAACTGAAATGGTGACATCCCGATGGATCTTTTCGTGCTGATTTTGTCATCCCATAGAGCATACTTTAGCTTTGTGTGCCAGGACCTCTTATTATCTTCTAACAGCTTTTTTATGATTCTTACCAGGATCTTATTTGAAGATTCTGCTAGTCCGTTTCCTTGGGGATAATAAGCCGTGGAATGATTTAGGCTGATATGGTATTTATGGCAGAAGTTAATCATCTTTTTGGAACAGAACGCTGGAGCATTATCAGTCACGATTCTTTTGGGGCATCCGAATCTGGATAGGAGGTTATCTTCCAGAAAATCCATGATTACTCCTTCAATCGCCCGCCTGGTAGGTATGTCTTCTATCCATTTGGTAAAATAATCAGTAGCCATCAAGATCCATCTTTGTTGTCCAGAGGAGTTTGGGTTTATTTCCCCAATGAAATCTAAACCCCATTGTTGAAAAGGTGCTTCAACTATAATAGGATGTAGAGGGAGAGAAACAAACTTGCTTTTTCCATCGAAAATCTGACATTGGTGACACACCACAGTTTCCTTGTAAACATCGGAAAACATAGTGGGCCAATAAAACCCTGCTCTCAGGATTTTATTTACTGTCGCTTTCCAGGAGTGATGTCCCCCGTAGTCCCCTTTGTGGAATTCTTCCTTTATGTGTTTAGCCTCTTCTTCAACCAAACAGTTTAGCAGCACCCCTCCAGGGTATTTCCAATACATATATTGTTTCATGATATAGTACTTGGAAGCTTTTAGTTTTACAGACTTGGCCCTGCTTTTACTTAACCCTGCAGGTGCTTGTAAATTCTGCAGTACAAAAACAATGTCAGTATACCAAGTAGACTCAGAGAATTCAGGTTTCACCTGCATGTTTGTATCTAGATGGTTTGGTTGATTCTCTAGAAAATTTAGCTGCAAGGAGTAAAAGGATGAATGTTTTTCACATAGAGGATGAATGCAACCATAGGCTTCTGCAGATATTTCTACAGTGATGTTCTTAAGTCGAACAGATGCACGTGTGACATGTTTAAACACATAACGCAACAATGTTGAACTAAAATGTCGCGTTGGTTACCGTTAATATTAAAAAAATGTTAAAATATCAGTTCTTTTAATAAAAATCATATCGATGATGCACACTACATTACGAGCACTAGTGTAAATTTAAAGGACACACCGGATTAGGTTAAAACAATTGTTTATAAAATAAAATAAAAAGCACATAAAAAAATTATAATTTAAAAAAAAAAACTTTACCCATGAACTTAAAAACAAAACCGAATCGATGCATATGAAGCATTGGTCAATTATAAAACATTAACAGTGTGGTCAATAGTACTATACACTCGATTTTTTTATTGTCGAGGTAAAAAATCAAAAGAGTGCATTTTAGAATTCAAACTCACACTCCCAATTCTTTTGATTAAATAATAATTTTTTTGTATGAATAAATAAAATTCACATATTAGTGCATTCCATTATCCTCATCAAGCATTGGTGCATCTTACTATCGTTGGGTGCACCACCGTAGGGTTAAATAATAATTAAACTTACAAAATCGAATTTAACTTTGGTGAGGCCTACCAACTTATAGGAAGAATCACCACCATTGTGTTTGGTTGGACACATCGGTATCGATGCATTATAAATAACATGCATTAGAATGGTGTATATTTCCCAATAAAAATAGCACACTACACAGGTTAGGCTAAAAAATAACAATGTTTCAAATTTCATTTTAGAAGATTTAGCAAATCGGTGTATTTTGTCACTACGTTCACTCTGAAGCTTGTTTTATTTTATAGTGCCCAGGCTATGGTGTGCATTTCTATGAAAGGAAACATACACTAGATGATTTAGGCTAGATTATATCAAAATTTTGAATTTTATATTAAAAAATAGAAAATTAGTCCACGATGCCTGTGGTTTCACACAACACATCATAATAATGTACATGGTCTAGGAAAGAAGGCATGCTATGCATGATTTAGCAAATGACCATAGCTAATAAGTTTCAAATTGCATTAAAAAAAGAATTTGAAACTTGGTGTGTTTCATCACCTCATCTACGACATTGTGGCATAGAATATTGTGACAATTTCATTGGTTCATTTCTAACATAATGTACCTCCTATAGTGCACATTGTCTCTTAAAAGAGGACATCTTGTGTCTTTTATCATATATATATACATAGTTTTTTATTTTATATAAAAAAAATTATTGAAATGATTCGTTTTTGGACTATAGCATTACTACTTTAGATATAGTGCACATTACATTAAGAATGGTCTTCATTACTCAATTAACATCGGTACACCAACAAATAATAAGCCCCGTGAACTGGTAATACTTTCTTTTTGAAATAGAGTACCCTCATGGTGCCCATTATTGATATGAGGTACATTGCTTACTTTTTCACATTATTTTTGCAAATAGAATTTAGTTTCATTTTTTTACCAATACAAAATGGTTATATATGTGTTGGTTTTCTAATTTCATTTTCTTTTATTGATACATATGTGCCTAAAAATTATTAAATGTGAATCAAAGAAGAAGATGACAAGTGTTGCAATACTAGAAGGCTGACACATATACCTTTGTAACTGAATGGTCCATTAGAGAGAGGGGGAGTGGGATGATCCCTCACACCATTACTCCTTATTTACTCCTGTCGTTTTAATGTGTTTTGGCATCCTCAAGTTTTGTAAAGAGGCTACATCTCCTCGCGAAAAATCTTCCTTTATACATAAGTTGATCTAATTCGAGATTTAGTGCCATTGACCGAGGTTAATTGATAGAAGATGGCATTTCAAACCTTGAAAACAATCATATTTCATTATTTTTTTAAATCATAAATTTGTTCTATTAAATATTTTTTGTTAAATCAAGAAATTAATTAAATATTTTTATATTACATATATATAAAAAAAGATTAAAAAAATACCTTCACTAAAGTAACCTATACTATAATAGTTTATATTTTTAATATTGCAAATAGTTATCACATTGTTTCTACTAAAAGACTAAAACAATTATTAATTAGGCTGCATTGATTTTTAAAATTAATTTATCTGATTAAATACTTTCGTATTAATTCATGAGTACCACTCGAAGTAAATGAATGGTTGTCAACATAGATAAATGGTTCTCAATACTATCATATTTTCAACCATGATCCTTGGGCCCTCTGGAATGACCATTTTAATTTGTTTAGAGAAACTTGAATTTAATATCCACAAACAACTAGTATAAGTAGTCCTTTTAAATTAGGTATTTATGAAAACTATAAAGCTTCAAATCATCAAATTGAATGACCTAAATGAAAGCAGTTTCCTCCAAAGATCACATTTTAAATAGAATCTCTTCCCTCGATCTTATTAATTCCGCAACCTTGTAAGATATTAATATGTCATTACAATTTTGTTTTTAAATCTAGTGACATGCAATTTTGTTTTAAAATCTAGTATCATGCAGAAAGTATGTGGGGTTGTTTGAGTATCAATTCACAATTCTACATGGTCACAATTTCAATTTTTGAAAGAGGCTAGGGACACTGTTTTACAATGCTTCATGTTCTTCACAATTCGTTAGAACTATTTTGTGCAGTATTTGTTGCAATTTTATTTCTCCCTTTGATTGGAACGGGAGTAGAAAGGTTCTCTACAAACCAACACGGGGGGAGATGTTTTAACGTGTAACATTATACATAACATTATGTAACATGCCATTCCCACAATTTTTATCAACATAATTGAGTACATTAAGTTTGACACAAATGATAAAATTGCAAACATCGACATAAACTGTCTTGTTACAGAAATTCATATCAAATGGGCGTTTGAAGTTACTAAAGGGATCACAAACTAGTAAACAATAGATTTTGATGAAATACACATTTGTTAGTTTCGAAGGGAAATATATGTGTATAGATGTGTCATGGAAATGGGACCACCTATGTCACCCATTGTGTCAAATTTGGTCCAATAAAATATTGAAAGCAAGTCATTCAATTCATTTCGTATCCAGCCTTTAAGTTGTGGATGAGACATTTTTCATATAGCCATATGGATGTGAGAATTTGGACAAATTTATATTTTAATCTTAGTAAACAAATCTAACAAGTTTCTTTCAAAGAAAAGATTTTTTCTAGTTAATTTTGTAATTTAAAGCATTTTCTTGCTTCAAACCAAAACATTGTAGCATGGTATTATTGGATTATTTCTCTAACAAAAATTGTTATACGATTCCTTAATAAAAAATATTTATCCATTGAGTGTTTACTTTGATATGAATAAACAATATCAAATTATAACGGTCGAGAGTCCACATGTTAAAGTCTATTGGCATCTATTGGAGAAACTTGGGTGGGATCCATGTTTCCATCTTTATGTAAACATGGATCCCACCACAGTTTCTCCAATAGATGCTAATATCAAATTAATATGAAACCCATGATATAAGTGTTCAACAATAACATATATATTTTGAACACATGGTTGAACAATGTAATTAATGAAAAATATTTATTTTGGAATACAAATATGAAAATAGTCTCCATCTAGTAGGGTGACATAAAATATATATCATTCACGATTTAGTACCTCCATTGAACTAGTTTGGTTGATGGAATATGAGAGGTTACAATTGGCAAGGTAAAGCAACTTTCTATATTTATTCTAATAAGACCTTGTATCTTTTTTGGACTAGTGGAATATCCTATGTAATATCCAAACTCCATCATGAATCATGATCCCGCAATATTCAATTAAAAATTACTCAAAGGCACTAACATAACTAACATAAATTCAATCAAATAAATGTATCATGAATAAAATATGGACTTACTCCAAACAGCGAGGGAGAACTTGAAGAACTTGCAACAATATGGATTGAGATGGAATATGAGGAATTGGTCATTTGATATTATAACATGTTTCCATGCATTTGAGCTAAAACCAGCATCGATACAAGAAGAAATTCTTAAAAGAAAGCTAGGGAATCATAGAAAATCTATCTTCAAACAAAATTTCAGTGGGGGCAATTAAAGTTATTGATGTGCTTAGTCCTTTTATGATGCATCAGTGTATCTAGTTATTGAAAATTCCCCCATGTTCTATTCAATGATATGGAACGAAATGTGACCTCCATTTTTTTCCTTCGTAAAGATTTGCATTTACATTACGATTAATTCTTTTTACGATGCGTTGTTACAAACCAAGCGCACTAATGATCTAAAATAGCGATGTGCAAAGAATTGTGTCCTCCAGTTTCTGCCTTTGTAAAATGTTAACTGTGGATGTTTGCATTTTTATTTGTTTGATATTAATTTCTTCGGAAATGAATTTTTACATTCATGGCACATCGATGAGCTATAAAAGGATACACGGTGAGGTGAGACATCCATTTTCGCCTAGGAAAACTTTAATGGTGGAGGTTTGAATTCAATTTTTTATTATGTTCATTTGCGATGAATTTTGCATAAAAGTGCACGAGTGTGCTTTAATCTATAATTTGCACCACGAGATGCAAGTTAAAATTGAAAAAAAAAGCAGAGTACACATTTATCATGAATACACGGAAATAGATGGTGAAAAAATGGGAAGGATTTTCTAGTGTTTATAAATGAAAAATCTAATCCTTTTTTCCTTCTTTTGAAAAAATTAAAGGAGTCGCAATGGTTGACACACAAATCTAGAAGGGAGAAATTATAGTTATGAGGCTTCATTCTATTAATCATATCAATCCAAGGTTGACTTCAATCCATAGACTACTTTTAATAAAGGTTGACTTCAATCCAAAGTTGAATTCAATCCATGGTTTACCTCAGTCCATAGTTGACATCGCTCCACATGTTGACTTCAATCCATGGTTGACTTCAATCCATAGTTGAATTTAATCAAAGGTTCACTTTAATGCAAGTTTAACTTTTAATCAAGGTTGACTTCAATCCAAAGTTGACTTTAATCCATATTAGAATTCAATCCATAGTTGAGAGCAATCCATAGTTCACTCTTAAGAAAGGTTGACTTCAATCCATAACCACATTTTTACCATTGTTTACTTGATTCCACGGTTGGATTCAAGGTTGAATTTAATCCAAGGTTTACTTTATTCCAAGGTTGACATCAAGGTTGAATTCAATCCATGGTTTACTTAACCACATTTTTACCATGGGTGACTTCAATCCAAGTTTGAATTCAATCCATGGTTACCATCAAGGTTGACTTCAAGCCAAGGTTGATTTCAATCAAAGGTTGAATTCAATGGAAGGTTGTCTTCAATCCAAGGTTGACTTCAATCCATTGATAATATTGATATTAATGACTTAAATACTAATAATATTGATATTAATGACTTAAATACATGGTTGAATTCGATCCATAGTAGACTGCAATCCATAGTTGACTTCAATCCACAACCCCATTTTAACCATGATTGAATTCAATCCACATCAACATTTTTTAAAGTGGTTGATTGGCTTTGAAACATGGTTAAATTTAATCAATACTTACTTTTTAAGCTAGTTTGATTTCAATCCATAGTCAACTTTTAAGCAAGGTTGAATTCAAGCTATAGTTGTGTTGGTTGTGGAGGCCAATGTTCCTAATTCATAGGTCATGTTTCATCCTTTTTTGTACGTAGAACTTCACAGGGGGGAGTCGGTGTCTTTCCCCCCCACTACAATCGCCAAGGGGGTCCAAGGGAGGAAGCGCCCTGTAGTGAAAACTTTGGAAAAAAAATGACTTGTAAAATGTTGCAATTTCATTATCATTTCTTGGTCATAAATGCATAATTTATGGGTACATAGAATCGGGTATCCTATGGTATTTTCCCATCGTAATCCATCTTTAAAATTAAGGCATTGTATTGTGGCTATTCATTGTTTTGTATACTGTAAAAGACAAGTGTGTCTGAGAGAGACTATGAGAGAGTGAAGAGGAAGTTGCAGCGCATATGTTTTGGGTTGTACTCCTTCATTTTGAAAGATGGTATAATAAAAGGACTGGCTATTTCTTTGTAGGTGTATCCCATATTAGGTGAACCATGCATATTGGTGTCTCTCTTGTATTTTGATCTTATGTTTTTATTTTTGCATTCTATTTATTTTATTGCTCTCTGATCCAGTTTTTCTAACAAGTCGACTTCTATCCATAGTTGAATCCAATCCATTGTACACATTTAGGGAAGGTTGACTTGAATTCATGCTTGAATTTATTCAATATTGACATCAATCCATGGTTGACTTCAATTGAATGTTGACTCCAATCCATGTTTGACTTCAATCCAACATTGATTTCAGTCCATGGTTGACTTCAATCCATAATTGACTGTAATCAAATGTTGAATTGTAATCAAGCTTGACTTCAATACAAGGTTGAATTCAATGCAAGGGCGATTTCAATCCGAGATTGACTTCAATCCATATTTGACTTCAATCCAAGGTTAACTTAAATATGAGTTTTACTTCAATTCATGCTTGACTTCAATCCATGTGTGCCTTCAATCCAAGGATGACTTCAAGGTTAACTTCAATCCATGGTTGACTTGAATCCATGGGTGACTTCAATCCAAGTTGACTTCAAGGATGAATTCAATCCAAGGTTGAATTCAATCAAAGGTTGAATTCAATCAATGGTTGACTTCAATACATTAATAATATTAATATTAATTACTTCAATCCATAGTTGAATTCAAACCAATGTTGACTTCAATCCACTATAGACTCTTGTCCATAGTTCACTTTTAAGCAAGGTTGAGTTGAATAAAAGATTAAATTCAATACAAAGTTGACTTCGATCCATAGTTGACTTAAATCCATGGTTGACTTCAATCCAATGTTGAATTTTAAACAACGTTTACTTCAATCCAAGGTTGACCTCAATCTATGGTTTCCTTCAATGAAAGAGTGACTTCAATCCAAGGTTGACTTCAATCCATGGTTAACGAGAATCCAATGTTGACTTTAGTCAATGGTTGACTTTAATTGAAGGTTAACTTTAATCCATTGTTGACTTTTACTGAAGCTTGAATTCAATCCATATTTGACAATGATCGAAGATATTTGACCATGTTTAATCATGTTTGACATGGAGGAGAATAGTTGAACTTGATTATGTTCCATTCCAACATTCATTAATGGGTTTGTCACCGTTATGGTTGACATTCATTAAAGTTAATATTCATTATGGTCGACTTTCATTAATGTTAACATTAACAATATTTGTCTCAGTTAATATTAACATTAATAATATTACAATATTAATGTTAATATTTTATATACTAATTGTTAATATTAGTATTATTAATGTCAACATCATTAATATTAACATTAACATTAATATTTATTATGTTTTGGGTGAATTGTATTGTACATATAAAAAAATGATTTTTTTTTCTAAAACTTTATTTATATAGGAATGTGTACTAATAAAAGAAAAACAATTTTCTTTAGTTTTAATTATGCAAAAATTTTATTTTTAATTTTAAAATATGGTGAAATCTTTGTCTAAATGCAATTTATTATTGCAAGTGTCTACAAATAGTTTCATAATAAGAGTGATGCTATTACATTTATTTTTGCTCACAATTAAAATTAAGTAAATATTTTCACTCTAAGTTAAATGATTAACATTATTTATGTAAACATTGTTGTGTCCGTACTTTAGTTGGAAAAATATGTCACGTATTTCATGTGTGGAAATAAATGTGAAGTGGTAATTTGAAAAACATGGCCTAAAAGGTCAAAATTTTGCTAAGAAGTTCGGGTGTGTTAAAAGACACAATGCCTAATTAAGATTTCATTTATTGTAATGAATGAGAATATGCATGAGAGTAGATGCACGCCGAAGTAATTAATATATTTTGTGCAATATATGAGAGATCAGTGCGGAAATTCTGAGATCATAATTTGGTGTAGGTCCAGAGTTGTTGTTAGAAATAATTTTGTTATTGTATTAAACCACTCATGTGAAGCATTATCACTATGAATAATGTTGGTGAATGGGTAGAGTAGTTGTACAATGTTTGGTTTTCATTGTTGATTGTTTTTTCACTTTGCTTTGTGAGAACCTTTAGGTACCTCTGCACAATAAATGGTGCAATAACTAAATAATATCTGTATTTCATGATCTTCAATGTTCCTAAGCTTGGCTCTAATATTAACTAGAGTAACAAATTATTTCTGGAAAGAGAAATTAAACCACCTTTACATCTTTTAAATATAGAAAACATGATATAAATTTGTTTTTATGAAAAAGAAAAATCTTTACAGCTTTAAAATTTGTAACACATTATTAAAAAAACCCGATAACATAATAATAATATACAAATAAAAATCATATTAATGCACTACGGCAACACAAAAACTGAAACTGAAGATTAATTGATGGTCTCGATCTCTTTTCTAAATATTCGTCTAGGCCAAATCCTTGATACAAGCAAAAATACATGAACGCTTTGAATGCATGATGGATATTGATTTATTCAAGAAATTAAATGATCCCAAGTTTTCGAACATAAATGAAACCATTATCAAGAGCGAGGAAGATAATCCAATAAAACCTAAACCTCTATGTAACAACTCAAGAGCCAGAAAATGTGGAAACATCCATACAGTTCATGAGAAAGAAGTAACAACTTCAAAGGATGAGAAACTAATTAACGTATTGAGGAATTAATAGCTTCTCCAAGTTCCGATAAGACGCCTAAAGCAAACCGGAAAGAGATACCATGTAGAGGTCTTTAGATCGTCTTTCTCGATCCTAAATACTTCAATACTGTCAACGGAGCGAGGATTTGAATATGGTTTACACCGTGCATGCCAATTGTTGAAGAAAAGCCAAGCACAATGATCAACAATCAATGAAACCACTCTATGTGATTGCGCTATTGCTTTGAAAAATGTGCAGCCTATGCCTCTAAGCGATTACCATTCTCCATTTTCAAGGAATTGAGCGACGTCATCCATGAGATGGATCAATTGCCATGAATAATTAATCTAGCAGTTGGCGCTACTACCATGAATATGAGCCACACCATCCATGAGCTGGGATCCTTTGGATTAACCACTTTGTAATATCCCAACTTTTTGACTAACTATGTTATGATGTCATGTCGGGTTACGGCCCCAGTATATGTGATTTATTATTTTTGGCATAGCATTAGTATGTTTGATTTATTTCCTTTATGAGTTGATGTATTGGGCATGGACCCTGATTTGTTTCATTGTTGAATATATGCGGGGCAGGAAAGCCGAATGAATAAACTATGTTGTATTTCGAGAAGTGATTACAAAATTATGATATACTGAGATTACCTCTTTTGTTACATTATACTGTGCAGAGCATGATTTACATGGTTGATTAGTTAGTGTTTTAAACATGGACTAAGGAACACACAAAAGACCTATATACTGGACCTAAGCCTCGATGTATTTAGAGAATTCTATTTCATATTGGGCCTAAGCCCCGGTGTACGTTGAGTGTTGGGCATGAGCTCTGGAGCACTCCAAGCTTGAAAGAAATTATTACCGGATCCGAGTTCATTTAATTATCCTAGATGTGCCTCACAACCACATTCTAGTTCTAGTGTTGAGCAGAGGATCTGGAATTGCACTAGCATAACGCCCATGTGAGAGTGTTGAGTTGAAAGGATCTGAAGAGCACTCGGGGTTACTACTTCTCAAGTGTTGAGTCAAAGAGGACTCTGAATAGCACTTGTATGCCTTATCACAACTATTTTTACTTGATTAAATAAATCTTATTATGATCATCTACTGCGGGAACTACCATGTTAAAACGAGGGAATCTGACATGCAAAGGGAGAGACTAGAGGTGCCTTTACCAGCTTACCGAAACCATCCAAAGAAGTGGACCCTTTCCTTAAAAAGAACTAAAAGAAGCATCTTCTGAAACAAATTACTTAAGACCACCAATAGTATTATTATTTAGGAGCTTCAATAATAAATATATATTGGTTAAATATTATATATATTCTTTTATAAATGTTTACACTTTATAGATATATATATATTTATGCATAAGTGGGCTGCCACTTACTAAAGATAAATTATTAATATTTAGATGGTATTATAAATTGTATATTATTATTATTATGAAAATATCTAAAAGATTAAAAACACTTTAATCAACCAGGTTGAGAAGTCCTACTTCCCAAGATAACTAGCAGTTAAATAAACAAATATTGGTTTTATAATTTAAATTATTTTAAAGAAACCAGTAATTTTCCAACAGTCATAATTCAAGATTTGTCCTACTTAAGGAGGACAGACCCCAAAGTTTGGGGGATCTTTTTTCTTTTGGTATTATTATTATGCCAAGAAGGACTCTCTGCTGAAGGAAGTGAATTCTACCTATAGATTTGGAGATCTGAACCAGCCACAAACCTAGGGCCTCTACCTCTCAGTTTACATGTTAGAACCAGCTCGGGGGGATTCATACTGAACCAGGAACAGTTGTAGAATCATGGTTGGGAGGAACGTGGTAGTCCCAAATTCATCCAATCGAAGATAAATTCTCAGGTCAGCTAAAATCTTAGGATGTTTTCATTAATTAGTGGTTGAGTGCGCAGGTCATTATTAGCAGGAACGATCTACAAGGATCAGCAGGACATTAACAATTGGAACAAGCTACACGGATCAACAAGTATGAGAGCTGTATAAAAACCCTCTTATAATTTATACATTGTTTGTTTATGAATGAAACTTTAAATTAGTCATGTTCTCAATTTCTGTTTTAAAATAAAGTTTTCCCAGAGTCAAATGGCATTTATAGTAGGACTAGCTAACTAGTCTTTGCTAGTCATTGTATTGCTTACTAGAATATTAGGATCATTGATTTAATTCAACCAAAACCTTTTGTGTTTATTTCTTTCATATTAAACCTTAGCTGTAAACCTCATTGAGACATTTAGATACTGAGATCCAGTCTTGTTTTAAACAGAAAATCTTTAGTCTAGATATTTCGAATACCTAACAATACCAAATCTGAAGTAAGAGAAACATAGCATCATTCTGTGTATGAATTCTTTTATATCTAATTCGTTTCTTGAAATGTTACATGATTTTGCACACAATACAATCGTTAAAATGATAACAATAGGAAGGACAGGAACCATCGTTTTCTTTTATACATTCCTATTTTCCAATACAAAACACACATAATGTTCTACCATCGCTACCACCATCGATCTAGTCTTCAAAGAAAATAGAGTTTTAGCATTTCATAGATCGATACCCTACTCAGACTCAATTTAACCCTAACAACTTTACATTATAAATTAATAGTGCGTAGAAATGCCAGAAAGTCACAAACACATATGCAAAAGAAAACAGAGATCAAAGGTCAAACCCCATGACTATCTCACGCCCCAAAACTGATAGGAATTCCCTACAGGGATCATGGTCACCAACAACAAAGAAACAAAACGCTGAGTACAACTTGGAAACCCTCATTAAAGTAACCATTATATCTATGCCACTAGTAAGATAAGTGAGGTCTGCTAACCCCAGTACAGAGACAGAGGCATAGAAAACCCTCGTTGATATCCTATATTTCTTCATAGGCAATACATTTTCTCTACAGCAATACCCTAGCAATTTTGTTTAATATAGTAGCAAGTGCAAATTAAAGAACCACGCAAACCACAACTATATTTTCCCAAACAGAAGGCGCTAAGACCTATCATCATATAAACGATTCCTGTACAAACAGATTTCCAAAATACCCCAGAACCCCATAATAGTAGCATCAATAAGTTTCGGCTTAAAGCCTTATATTCATGCAAGTAAATTTGAAATGTACCATGGTAACCATCGCAACTGTACAGAGTCATATTTCAACGATATAGAATTTCATTGTTTATAAAATTTCGCAGAGCCAAGTAACAGTTAAGACTCAATTACTACATAGTTCTTTTATATCACAGTCCTGGTGCTCGATCAACTATTCGTTTACATTAGAACCCCATTCTCCCTAGTACATCCAATCGGTGACTACTCAGACCTCCCCAAAGTGAATCAGTAAGCCAATGGCTTACTGGAGTCTCACACAAAAACAACTAGGCCAAATGCATAAATACAACGTCAGAGCTACAGAAGGTAGGGCTCGAAGGAGGTAAGCCGGACTCACCATTCATCCTAGCCATACTGGCATCACCTCAAATCTTAGCCACTCTCCTACCAAGGCATTGTTCCATCTGTCATAATGATATACGAAATGGGTTAGTTCAACCATGTTTCTTTTCATACAGCAGAAGAAGGATAAAATAATCAATTGTGAATGAGGAGTATTTCATTACTTGTGTGAAGCAGGGTTGTATTACGCCATACACGAGCTCAACTTTTAACCTACATGCTGACCATGAGTAGAGCTCAGGTCAGTACTCGACACAGTAACCATCTCAACGAAGTGCACACCCAAAACGAAGAATAAGTTGAATGCTGGAGTGATGGACAAAGCCCCAAATTATTCCTCCAAAACCTTGTGACAGGCTGTCCCCCATACCCCTTTAAAGTGCATTAATTAATACACCAACCTCATCCTAGTGGGGGAGAAATTAATTGGTATAAGCCTATAGTGAAGTCGCAGGGCCAAACCTTGTTAAAATAACTAAGGGGTTCGATTTTCCGTCACCAACACTATTGAATCAACCCACCTTTGTTTATATAACAATAAGCTTTTAGTCATGAACCTTGCATTAGGAAACCTTTCATGTAGTGCACTCCCATGGTAGTAGGATAACCATCCCCCTTTTTTTTAACTTCTCATTTTCCCTGGTGAACTAGTATCAATAAAAAATTTAGTCACCAAGCTTTAGAGATAATGTCCTTATATTTATTACACCTGCAAACACAAAGGGAAAATAGGATATTAGCAAAACGCTAGGTAAGTTCGGCAACCATTACTCTTACCCATACCTCCCGGCAACCCTGTCGAGGTATGTAATTACCTGTCCTGGAGTATTATAATAACCACGAAGGGGATAACATACCGTCAACAAAAGAGCTCATCACCCGAAGGTGCAATAGACAATCACAATTAAAATCACATGACTCTTAAGACAGTAAAAAGTGTTATGTCCCACCTCTGTACCAGCATTTACAATTTCAACGAATAAGTACAATCATATAATTTCCACATTGCTTCTGCCATTGCTAAACTTGCACATAGATTTTACCATGTAAAACAGCAGACTTAGATTTACAAGTGTTTCATGCAAATAGGTATGTTTTAAATAATGTTAGATTAATGTATGAATCTTTTTACTATAAATTGACGAATATTGAAGGCAGGAAAAATTTTAAAGTTTTGCTATTTTTGAGACATTACAAGTGGTATCAAAGCAAGTTACAAACACTTAGTGACCTATTGGGCTCACTACCAAACACAGCTGCAGATACAGGAAAGTGTTTAAATTATTGTATTATGTTTTCACGAGAAGAATTAACTAACACATTGTTTTTCGGCAACAAATACTTATAGAAATAATAGGTACATATAGCAGCAGGAAAATGAATGCAGAACAAGGCAGTAGTGTACTAGGCAATCTAAATTCCCCACCACGAGAACAAGAAATTGTGGTGGAGCTCAAATCAAATTTGGAGAAATCCATGCAGCAGCTACAGGCAGAATTCCAGAGTTTCAGGGATGAGAATATGCAAGAAAGAAGGGAACAATGGGCTATAAGTGAAGCCTTACTGCAAATCCTAACAGGGGCAAAAACCCCTGAACATCCTACTCTCATTGTCAACTCCCTTAACACCAGGAAAGCAGCCAGTTACAAAATAGAAGATCAAGCAGAAAATAAATCAGAACCATTGGAAGAGGACAGTAAGAGCTCTTCCAATGACAATGGTTCTCCACCTCCTTGCAAGAAAAGGAGGAAGAGTGGTGACAGCTTGCAAGGGGATTTCCGAAATATAAGAGCCCCAACTTATGACGGGGAAGTTAACTCAGGAGAAAAGGCTGAAGAATGGTTGTTAGGGATGAACAAATACTTTAAGGTTCATAATTACTCTAGTGAGATGCAAGCCCAATTAGATATATACAACTTAAATGGAAAAGCTGCCAGATGGTGGCGGAACTTAAAACACACTAAGGGACAAGAGCTACGAGACATAAGCTGGGACACTTTCAGTAGAATATTTCAGGACAAACATATGTCTGAAAGATTCTTCGACAAGAAGATAAAAGAATTTCATGAGCTGAAAATGGGTTCCTTGACTATGGAAGCTTTCATAAATCCGTTCTTAAACTTGCTGCACTATGTTCCTCATATTAAGGATGAGAAGGTGAAAATCCAGCAGTTCTTGGGTGGGATGCCACCAAACTTTAGAGAGAAGATAGAATTCAGCATGCCCAAAACCCTTGACATAACCCTACATAAGGCCAGGCTATGTTATGAGCACGGGCAGCCAAGGAACGACAACATCAACATAAATAGAGACAGATTTAGGACTTTCTCAGACAACCGTAGACCGGGTTTTAGACCCCCACCTTTTCAGAAACATAACAATAGTTTTCCACCCAACAGAGGTTTCAGCCGGCCCCAAGCTCAACCTAATGCACCCCCACCACCAGCCAACAGGCCAGCCTTCAACAAAGGGGCAAAGACAGTCCCACCAAATGTTTCTTGTTGGAAATGCCAGGGACCACATTACTACAGAGACTTCCCCAACAAAACAGATGGGACTTTACACAACATCTAAGCAGAGCCTACAGTGGGAGACATGGCAAAGACACCTAGGATTTATGCCGCCCTTAATGGCCGGCAGGAAGATCATCAAGCCACCATGGTAGAAATTGAGGGTAAGATATCTAACAATATCATTTCAATTTTAATAGACCCTAGCGCTTGCCGGAGCTACATCTCTCCTAGAATAGTAGAGTCTTGCAAATTAAACCGAGAGAGTCACAAAGCACCATGGCTGGTACAATTAGCCACATGTACCAAATGAAAGGTCTCCGAACTAGTTAAGAGTTGTGAGATAGATTTGAACATCTTACCGCTAGGGTCTTATGACGTAATAATAGGCATCGATCAGTTGGAAGGACATCATGCCTTGTTGGATTGCTTAAATAAGTCAATCCTATGCACAGATAGTCAAGGAAACCAAAGAACTATCCAGGGTATACCTAAGGAAGTATCAGTACGACAGATATCGACATTACAAGCAAAGAAATGCTTAAGAAAGGGTTACAAATTATTTTCAATCCACCTTCAATCAGTAGAAGCCGATAGGGAACAAAAGATCGAGGATTTCCCGATACTAGTAGAATTCAAAGACGTGTTTCCCGAGGAGATACCCAGGTTACCACCCAAGCTGGACTTAGACTTTTCCATAGAACTAACCCCCGGATCCGTACCCATCTCTAGGACTCCGTACCGTATGAGTACACCTGAACTAGTAGAGCTCAAGATACAGTTACAAGAACTAATAGACAAGGGTTACATTCGACCGAGTGTGTCTCCCTGGGGAGCACCAATCCTCTTTGTTAAAAAGAAGGACGGCACGATGCGTATGTGCATCGATTACCGCCAACTCAACAAGTGAGCCATCAAGAACCGTTATCCACTCCCTAGGATCGATGACTTGTTTGACCAAGTCGGAGGAGAAAAGATCTTCTCGAAGATCGACCTGCGATCCGGATATCCCCAGGTGAGAATCCGTGACTAGGACATCAGTAAGACCATGTTTGTTTTAAGCACCCGCAAACTTCATGTGCATGATGGACAATGTTTTAAGCAAGTACCTCGACAAGTTTGTTTTAGTCTTCATAGACGATATCCCGATCTATTCCAAGAATGAGGAAGAACATGAGGAACACCTCCGAATAGTCCTACGGATATTATGAGAACATCAGCTGTACGCAAAATTTAGCAAGTGTGATTTCTATAGACCTCAGATACAGTACTTAGGGAAAATCATTTTCGAGAAGGGAATAGCAGTTGATCCTGAAAAGATCAAAGCTATCAAAGAATGGCCCACACCTACGTGTGTTTTCAACATACGATCATTCTTAGGTTTAGTCGGTTATTATCGAAAGTTCATTGAGAACTTCTCTCGAATCCCTTTCCCCATGACCGCATTACAGAAGAAAACCAGTAGGTTCATCTGGATAGACAAGTGAGAAGAAAGTTTTCAGAAGTTAAAACAACTTCTGATTAGTGCACCAATACTACGAATTGCCGACCCCAATGGGGACTTCGTAGTTTGCACCGATGCAAGCAAGGAAGGACTCGGTGGAGTCCTTATGCAATATGACTTTGCCATCTGCTACGAGTCAAGAAAGCTAAAGAAACATGAGAAAAACTATCCTACTCATGACCTCGAATTGGCCGTCATCATCCACACTCTAAATATGTGGAGACATTACCTCATGGGTAAGAAATTCCTATTAAAGATGGACAACATGAGTCTAAAGTATCTATTCAATCAACCAGACCTGAACGCTAGACAAGCTAGGTGGTTAACCTTTCTTAGTGAGTATCAATTTGAACTAAAACACATCAAGGGGAAAGAAAACAAGATCGCCGACGCCTTAAGTCGACGAGCTCATATGTTATATGAGGTAACCGAAAGTCAGACAGACTTTGACTTACATGACAGAATTAGAACGGCATGCCAAAATGATAGGTTCTATGTCGAGATCCTTAAAAAGATTCAGGAAGATAGGATTTTTCAGCAACAGAAAGAGTACAAGATAGATGAATCAGGATTGTTATGGTCAAAAGAGAGACTTTACGTTCCCAAGGGAGGAGACATTAGACCTAACATACACACCCAATTCCATCAGAGTCCCTATTCCGGACACCCCGGATATCAAAAGATGATTTCAGCTGTAAAGAAACACTACTTTTGGCCTAAACTGAAAGCTGACATAGCATTGTTCATCATGAAATGTCAGGAATGCCAGTTGGTCAAAGCAGAACACCAGCATCCCTCTGGTCTACTTCAATCATTACCCATTCCAGAATGGAAGAGGGAGGTAATAAGTATGGATTTCATTACGGGTCTACCCAATAGTAAGAAACAAAATGACTCCATCTTCGTAGTAGTAGACAAGCTATCGAAAGCCGCACATTTTATACCAGTGAAATCTACCTACAAGGCAATTCACATTGCGGAAATCTTCCTAAAGGATATTTTTCGGTTGCATGGGATACCCAAAGCAATTATCTTGGATCGAGACACAAAGTTCACTAGTAACTTTTGGAGAGCATTGTTCTCCGGATTAGAAACACAACTACAGTTTAGTACTGCATACCACCCCCAAACCGACGGACAGACGGAACGAGTAAACCGAATCTTGGAAGACATGTTGAGAATGTATGTCATGAACAATCCCACTAAGTGGGAAGACTACTTACACCTCGCAGATTTTTCATACAACAACGGGTATCAAACCTCGGCCAAAATGAGTCCCTTCCAGGTACTGTACGGTTGAAAGTGTCGAACCCACGTCACCTGGGATAGCCCGGTGGACAGGCTTATGCTAGGGCTAGACTTACTAAAAGACTTGGAACAACTAGTCTTTAAAGTGCAACTGAATTTAAAAGAAGCACAAGACTGCCAAAAGAGTTACGCAGACAAGAAAAGAAAGGACAAGGACTACCAAATCGGTGAACATGTCTTCCTAAGAATAAAAGTGAAACAAAGCTCGTTAAGTTTGGGATGTTGCGGTAAACTAGCCCCAAGGTTTTGTGGACCTTTTGAAATACTGGGAAAGAAGGGTCTAGTAGCATATGAGTTGGCCCTACTAGCACATATAAAAGTTCATAATGTTTTTCATGCTTCTTTATTAATGAAATATGTATATGATACTAAACATGTCATTGATTGGTCCTTATTACAGGTGGAGCCCGAAGGGCAGTTCACACCAGAACCACTCCACATTCTGGAAAAGAGAGAGGCCTAGCTTAGGAGGAGGACCATTACTCAGCTAAAAGTGCAATGGAGGCACTTTGGACCAGATGAGGCCACTTGGGAGAATGAGGCTACCATGAGAGAGACATACCCCGCCTTGTTTCATGATCTTATTTCTAGTCCCTAGGAAACACCGGGACAGTGTTGTTCTAAGTGGGGAAGGATGTAATATCCCAACTTTTTGACTAACTATGTTATGATGTCATGTCGGGTTACGGCCCCAGTATATGTGATTTATTATGTTTGACATAGCATTAGTATGTTTGATTTATTTCCTTTATGAGTTGATGTGTTGGGCATGGACCCTTATTTTTTTCATTGTTGAATATATGCGGGGCAGTTAAGCCAAATGAATAAACTATGTTGTATTTCGAGAAGTGATTACAAAATTATGATATACTGAGATTACCTCTTTTGTTACATTATACTGTGCAGAGCATGATTTACATGGTTGATTAGTTAGTGTGTTGAGCGTGGACTCAGGAACACACAAAAGACCTATATATTGGGCCTAAGCCGCGATGTATTTAGAGAATTCTATTTCGTACTGGGCCTAAGCCCCGATGTACGTTGAGTGTTGGGCATGAGCCCTGGAGCACTCCAAGCTTGAATGAAATGATTACCCGATCCGAGGACATTTAATTATCGTAGATGTGCCTCACAACCACATTCTAGTTCTAGTGTTGAGCAGAGGCTCTGGAATTGCACTAGCGTAACGCCCATGTGAGAGTGTTGAGTTGAAAGGCTCTGAAGAGCACTCGGGGTTACTACTTCTCAAGTGTTGAGTCAAAGAGGACTCTGAATAGCACTTGCATATCTTATCACAACTATTTCGACTTAATTAAATAAATCTTATTATCATCATCTACTGCGGGAACTACCATGTTAAAACAAGGGAATCTAACATGCAAAGGGAGAGACTAGAGGTGCCTTTACCAGCTTACTGAAACCGTCCAAAGAAGTGGACCCTTTCCTTAAAAAGAACTAAAAGAAGCATCTTGTGAAACAAAATACTTACGACCACTAGTAGTATTATTATTTAGGAGCTTCAATAATAAATATATATTGGTTAAATATTATATATATATTCTTTTATAAATGTTTACACTTTATAGATATATATATATATATTTATGCATAAGTGGGCTGCCACTTACTAAAGATAAATTATTAATATTTAGATGGTATTATAATTTGTATATTATTGTTATTATGAAAATATATAAAAGATTAAAAACACTTTAATCAAACAGGTTGAGAAGTCCTACTTCCCAAGATAACTAGCAGTTAAATAAACAAATATTGTTTTTATAATTTAAATTATTCTAAAGAAACCAGTAATTTTCCAACAATCATAATTCAAGATTTGTCCTACTTAAGGAGGACAGACCCCAAAGTTTGGGGGATCCTTTTTCTTTTGGTATTATTATTATGCCAAGAAGGACTCTCTGCTGAAGGAAGTGAATTCTACCTATAGATTTGGAGGTCTGAACTAGCCACACACCTAGGGCCTCTACCTCTCAGTTTGCATGTCAGAACCAGCTCGGGGGGATTCATACTGAACCAGGAATGGTTGTAGAATTAGGGTTGGGAGGAACATGGTAGTCCCAAAGTCATCCAATCCAAGATAAATTCTTAGGTCAGCTAAGAGCTCAGGAGGTTTTCATTAATTAGTGGTTGAGTGTGCAGTTCATTATCAGCAGGAACAAGCTACAAGGATCAGCAGGACATTAACAACTGGAACAAGCTACAGGGATCAACAAGTATGAGAGCTATATAAAAACCCTCTTATAATTTATACATTGTTTGTTTATGAATGAAACTTTAAATTAGTCATGTTCTCAATTTCTGTTTTAAAAACAAGTTTTCTGAGAGTCAAATGGCATTCCTAGCAGGAGTAGCCAGCTAGTCTTTGCTAGTCATTGTATTGCTTACTAGAATATCAGGATCGTTGACTTAATTCAACCAAAACCTTTTGGGTTTATTTCTTTCATATTAAACCTTAGCTGTAAACTTCATCGAGACATTTAGATACTGAGATCCAGTTTTGTTTTAAACAGAAAATCTTTAGTCTAGATATTTCGAATACCTAACAATACCAAATCTGAAGTAAGAGAAACATAGCATCATTCTATACAATACAATCGTTAAAATGATGACAATAGGAAGGAAAAGAACCATTGTTTTCTTTTATACATTCCTCTTTTCCAATACAAAACACACATAATGTTCTACCATCGCTATCACCATCGATCTAGTCTTCAAAGAGCATAGATTTTTAGCATTTCACAGATCGATACCCTACTCAGACTCGATTTAACCCTAACAACTTTACATTATAAATTGACAGTGTTTAGAAATGCCAAAAAGTCACAAACACGGATGCAAAAGAAAACAGAGATCAAAGGTGAAACCCCACGACTATCTCATGCCCCAAAACTGATAGGAATTCCCTACGGGGGTCGTGGTCACCAACAGCAAAGAAACAAAATGCTGAGTACAACTTGGAAACCCTCCTCATGAAAGCAACCATTATATCCATGCCACCAGTAAGATAAGCAAGTTCTGCTAACCCCAGTACAGAGACAGAGGCGTAGAAAACCCTCGTTGATATCTTATATTTCTTCAGAGGAAATACATTGTCTCTATAGCAATACCCTGGCAATTTCGTTTAATACAGTAGCAAGTGCAAATTAAACAACCCCGCAAACCACAATTATATTTTCCCAAACTGAAGGCGCTAAGACCTGTCATCATATAAACGATTCCTGTACAAACGGATTTCCAAAATACCCCAGAACCCCATAATAGTAGCATCAATAAGTTTCGGCTTAAAGCCTTATATTCATGCAAGGAAATTTGAAATGTACCATGGTAACCATTGCAACTGTACAGGGTCATATTTCAACGATATAGCATTTCATTGTTTATAAAATTTCGCAGAGCCAAGTAACAGTTAGGACTCAATTACTACATAGTTCTTTTATATCACACTCGTGGTGCTTGATTAGCTATTTGTTTACATTGGAACCCCATTCTGCCTACTACAGCCAATAGGTGACTACTCAGACCTCCCCAAAGTGAATCAGTAAGCCAATGGCTTGTGGGAGTCTCACACAAAAACAACCAGGCCAAATGCATACATATAATGTCAGAGCTGTAGAAGATAGGGCTCGAAGGAGGTAAGCTGGACTCACCATTCATCCTAGCCATACCGGTATCACCTCGAATCTTAGCCACTCTCCTACCAAGGCATTGTTCCATCTGTCATAACGATATACGAAATGGGTTAGTTCAACCATGTTTCTTTTCATACAGCAGAAGAAGGATAAAATGATCAATTGTGAATAAGGAGTATTTCATTACTTGTTTGAAGCAGGGTCATATTACACCATACACGAGCTCAACTTTTAACCTACAGGCTGACCACGAGCAGAGCTCGGGTCAGTACTTGACACAGTAACCATATCAACGAAGTGCAGACCCAAAACGAAGAATAATTCGAATGCTGGAGTGATGGAAAAAAGCCCCAAATTATTCCTCCAAACCCTCGTGACAGGCTGTTCCCCATACCCCTTTAAAGTGCATTAATTAATACACCAACCTCATCCTAGTGGGGGAGAAATTAATTGGTATAAGCCTATAGTGAAGTCGCAGGGCCAAACCTTGTTAAAATAACTAAGGGGTTCGATTTTCCCTCTCCAACACTATTGAATTAACCCACCTTTTTTTATATAACAATAAGCTTTTAGTCATGAACCTTGCATTAGGAAACCTCTCATGTAGTGCACTCCAATGGTAGTAGGATAACCATCTCCCTTCTTTTTAACTTATCATCTGCCCTGGTGAACTAGTAAACACAAAGGGAAAAAAGGATATTAGCAAAAGGCTAAGTAAGTCCGGCAACCATTACTCTTACCCATACCTCCCGGCAACCGTGCCGAGGTATGTAATTACCTATCCCGGAGTATTATAATAATCACCAAGGGGATAACATACAGTCAACAAAGGAGCTCATCACCTGAAGGTGCAATAGACAATCACAATTAAAATCACATGACTCTTAAGACAGTAAAAAGTGTTATGTCTCACCTCTGTACCAACATTTACAATTTCAATGAATAAGTACAATCATATAATTTCCACATCGCTTCCGCCATTGCTAAACTTGCACATAGATTTGAGCATGTAAAACAGCAATCTTAGACTTAAAAGTGTTTCATGCAAATAGGTATGTTTTAAGGAATCTTTCTCTTTTGTTCATCATCATTCATATATACCCTAGTTATGAGATATAGCCCATACTTATCCTAGTTATGAGATATAGCCCATACCTATGAGATTGATCATCTTATTCATTTTTATTCTATTTTTAATCATTTTTATTTAATCCACTTTTCTTTTATTCTCTCTTTCTTTATCCAGTACGCTTTGACCGCTCTATGGGCTACTAAACAATCCATCTTATGTCGCGCATCCATTAACCCCGCCCCTATCGAGCTCTCAGCCTTCTCCATCATCCCAGCGTGGCAAGAAACTTAGTGGATCCCAAAACACAGCCAGCCGATTCCAAGTTATTAAGCTAATCCATGTAGAGCTTGCTTAGCAAAATGACCTCCAAACACCAATTCAATCAATCAGAGCCCTCCAATCAATGTGCCCGACAAATCTACTCATGGAATATCTCCTTGAAATGAAATATGTGTCGTCCGTCACTAATCAGTGATTACAAGGCCGCGATAGGGCTGTGGTTCCCTTTCGATTGGAGTCACCTGTAGGCGAATTAAATGGAGCAAATTAATGGTGCTGGCCTAATTAAATGGAGCAAATTAATCGTGCTGGGCATCAAACAGTCTCAGCCGTCAGAGCTTTTTACAATTGAAAGGAATACAAAAAATTGGACACAGTAAAAACCCAAAGCTCGTTGGCTACTTAACACCAAAAAGTAGACGATTGGGAGCGAACAGTAAACGTAGTAATGTCAATGGGGAGGGAACAGTAAGCATGGTCAATTCCAATAGCCAGAAATGGCCTATAAAGAAAAAACAAAATTTGCAAAAATGACTCTGGAGGCTCTGTACGACTTGCTGTATCTAAATGTGACTCTGGAGGCTCTGCACAACTTGCTGTATTTAAATGTGTGTTGAGCCCTTCGCTGTGTTCTCCTTGGAGAGTATTTGTTGCACATTTATTACTTTGTTTTAAAACAAATGCAACTTATCCTTTACTTTGAGTTAACCAATTAGAGAATTATATTATTAGAGAATTATATTAGGGTGATGAGGAAATTAGGATAATGTCACCTGTTTTAAAATAAATCGAGTTGTTCAATTAATTCTCAACCGTCAGCTTGCTTCGATATTCGATTGTACCTTCGAAGCAGCCATACGGTGTAAATATAAGCGCTGTTTTGCATTAGGTATTGCAGAGGCAGATAGTACCCACTTCATTCAAGGCAAGCATTTGAATATTACTTTCTCCAGTACATAATATAACTTGCGGCGCGTGTAGAGTCGGATTACACATATCAAAGGAGTGTTGAAGAATCGAGTAAACGAGATGGATTCAGAGCCTAAGCTGTGCATTGATTTTTTGGAAGCTCCTCAACGGAGAATATGTGCTCAAAATGTTATAAACACCATCTTCTCAAAAATAAAATTGAAGCAACGCCCGCAAAGCCTGTTGTCGATGATGAAACCGCCAAGGTCGAACCTGCTGGTGATCAGACTGACGCAGGGGAGTCTCAGCCTGGGCGATGTTTAAGCTGCAGAAAACGCGTTGGATTATTAGGTTTTAATTGTCGTTGCGGTAATACTTTTTGTGGTCTCCACCGATATGCGGAGGAGCATGGCTGCTCATTCGACTACAAGAAACAAGGGCGCGAGGCTCTCGCAAAGGCCAATCCCTGAATCAAACCCGACAAGGTTGATAGAATATAGAGGTCAAAATTCCAGTTACTTAAGCAGGGAGTAAAACATGCTAAAACAGATATATTTTAAAAATACTTCGCTAAAAATAAGTTGGATGCAGCTTACGTGTGCATAACAGTAAAGAACGCCTTGTCATTTTAATATCATTATATTATTTATTGAATGATTTCATACATAATTCAATAAATCATAAAGTTGGAAACCAATTCAAATTTACCATTTACTCTTTAAAGTCTGTAATTAGGTTTGAATTTAGATTAGAAATATATGTAAAGCCAAATGGAAGAGTATGTATGGCACTTTAAGCATGTTATTTCTAAGATCCAATCCTTCTGCAAATCCTCATTGGTAACTTTGCATTAATTAATTGTATATATTAGAAATAGATGTAAAGTGAAATTGAAGAATATATATAGCACACCGCAAATGTTCATAGTTACAAAAACATTTGTATCAATATCCAACCAAATTTTTGAAGCTAGAAGAATAATAGATTGGACCTAATGTCACCATTGCACACTTCCTTCTCTTGTGATTAGATTCAAATGAAACATCACCTCTACATTGCTAAATATGAATTTTGATTTGGAAGCTTTTCCAAGATCATCCTATGATGAAAGCCTTGTCTTTTTTAACCATAGGATCACATATTGAGCTTAAATAGATTCCATATTGAAGTTAAATTGTATGATTCAATATTAAAGCTTATTCCACACTTTTCTCCATCAACTATTAAGACATTATATTATTATATGGCTCATATCCTATATGCTTTATTCTTATCTTAAGGAATCTCATAAACCCCATGTAACATGCACCAACATGTCAAATTTACATAAAAACTTGTTTTAGCTAGTGATGGACATATATGTCTTAAAAAGACACAAGTATCATCTCTAAATTAACAAGTAGAGACTAATTCCAATGACCAAGCATTTTTCAAATTCAGTAAATCTTTATGTCTCTATACATCATGCACGATTTGGGACAGATTCTCATTATTATGATACATTAACAAATCATGAATCCACGATCGATTCTTCTCTCACCAAAACCTTGTTGCACCTCCCCAACCTTCCTTTCTGATGCATTAGGACAATATATGATATCATACAAGGAGTATAAAGCAAGGAAAGTGTGAATCCAATTGTATTGTACTGTATGTAAATGAACCTAAAACACCTTAACTCCATGGTATTGGTACATGGACTATCCTAGGTCTATTCCATTTAAAACTTTTGTGATAGGGATATGTAACAGGGGAGGGTTTGAGTGTAAGATCTTTGAATCTTGTTAATACATCATCAATGGAAAGGATTGAAAATGAAAATGCATCGTAGATAGAGATGGAAATACAGAGGCATTAGGTCATTGCCATGAACAATACTTGAGATATCGATTTAGGAATCACATGGTTGGGATAGAAAAACTCACCGCACGATTGAACAAGGCAAGGTGACTAGATGTGGAGGTCATTAGATAATTGCATTCACAAATGGCGAATGATTATATTAGGAATTGCGGGGAAATTACCATCTTAAATAAGAGCCCTCCATTTGATGAATGCGATGAAGAATGCTTTTTATTAAATGAATCTAGTCTCTCCATTTTGAATTCTTAATTAAAAGAATAGTTAGCATGATACCTTATCCCTAATTCCGAAATAAGGTCATTTATTGGTGTAACAATTTGATGGGTAGAATCTCTATTAGAAAGCAATAAATTTAGCATCATAGTGGACTATACTTTTTCCAAATCCTCGTCAAAAAAGAAAGTGAATGATATAAGATTTTAGGAATACCAATTTAGGTTATACCATATCCTAAGGGTTTTTCCATGTTTGTAAGCCTCTTGCAACAATAAATGAAATAATGAGTTCAAAATTAGGCTCCTTTAGCCTAAGGCCCACGTTTCTTATCCATGTCGAGGTCCAATAGACCTATCACTAGTGATCAAAATCTTATAATGGTGTCAATGCCCACACATAAAGGCTAAGAGTACTCTTAGAGTGACGTTTGGTGACCTTTGAGGTGTCTTCCTTGGTCTTATATTCCCAAACTACAAGGACAGTTACGCCTTGTAGCGAAGGATTTTATGGAACCTACTTGAAAATTTGTGTCCCTTCTCTGTTTATAGTAGAGTTTGATAGAGGAGGAATGCAGCCATAGGCTTCTCAGATATTTCTATAGTGATGTTCTTAAGTCCAACAGATGCACATGTGACATGTTTAAACTCATAACGCAGCAATGTTGAACTAAAATGCCGCGTCGGTAACTGTTAATATTAAAAAAATGTTAAAATATCAGTTCTTTCAATAAAAATCATATCGATGATGCACACTACATTACGAGCACTAGTGTAAATTTAAAGGACGCGCTGGATTAGGTTAAAACAATTGTTTATAAAATAAAAAAAGCACTTAAAAAAATTATAATGTAATAAAAAAACTTTACCCATGAACTTAAAAACGAAACCGAATCGGTGCATATGAAACGTTGGTAGATTATAAAACATTAACGGTGTGGTCAATAGTACTATACCCTCGATTTTTTTATTGTCGAGGTAAAAAATCAAAAGAGTGCATTTTAGAATTCGAACTCACACTCCCAATTCTTTGGATTAAATAATAATTTGTTTTATATGAATAAATAAAATTCACATATTAGTGCATTCCATTATCCTCATCAAGCATTTGTGCATCTTACTATCGTTGGGTGCACCACCGTACGGTTAAATAATAATAAAACTTACAAAATCGAATTTAATTTTTTACCATTTTTTTTTACTTCCATCCTCTCACACAATCATTGGTGTTATTCATCCTTGTATGGCCACCCCACTTGTAGTTCTCTATAGTGTTTCTTCTTCGGTTTGATAGCTTTGTCTATTGATTCAAATGAATTTCAAATTTTGGCAAACATTTCACATCATCATTTTTCTTCTCTATAGGGAAAGCATGCCTTCTCAAGCTGAATGAGACCAAGTAATTTTTTTCATACCTACTTATTTACAATTTTGTTAGATTAAAAATTTAGAATTAGGCTTAAATTTGGCCTCTTTTAATTTTCTTTAATTCAATGTGGTGCTCTTCCTTCGTTCATCTTTGGTGAGGCCTACCAACTTATAGGAAGAATCACCACCATTGTGTTTGGTTGGACACATCGGTATTGATGCATTATAAATAACATGCATTAGGATGGTGTATATTCTCGATAAAAATAGCACACTACACAGGTTAGGCTAAAAAATAACAATGTTTGAAATTTCATTTTAGAAGATTTAGCAAATCCATGTGGTTTGTCACTACGTTCACTCTGAAGCTTGTTGTATTTTATAGTGCCCAGGCTATGGTGTGCATTTTCTATGAAAGGAAACATGCACTAGACAATTTAGGCTAGATTATATCAAAGTTTTGAATTTTATATTAAAAAATAGAAAATTAGTCCACGATGCCTGTGGTTTCACACAACACATCATAATACTGTACATGGTCTAGGAAAGAAGGCACACTATGCATGATTTAGCAAATTACCATAGCTAATAAGTTTCAAATTGCATTTAAAAAAGAATTTGAAACTTGGTGTGTTTCATCACCTCGTCTACGCTAGTGTAGCATAGAATATTGTGACAATTTCGTTGGTTCATTTCTAACATAATGTACCTCCTATAGTGCACATTGTCTCTTAGAAGAGGACATCTTGTGTGTTTTATCATATGCATATACACAATTTTTTATTTTATATAAAAAAAATTATCGAAATGATTCGTTTCTGGACTATAAGCACATCGATAAATGGAATAACATGAGGCATTGTGACAAGTGTGGTGGTTGTTCTTTATTACAATGTACCATCTCTATGGGTTATTAGTTATTATAAATTTCTAAATTTTATATAAAAATATTACTGTAGTGGTGCGTCGCGAAATTGAAATAGAAACTATGCACTAACATAAAGCACAATAACTCTACAACGCCCTTTAGTGCACCTTCGCATTACTACTTTAGATATAGTGCACATTACATTAAGAATGGTGTTCATTACTCAATTAGCATCGGTAGACCAACAAATAAAAAGCCCCGTGAAGTGGTGATACTTTCTTTTTGAAATAGAGTACCCTCATGGTGCCCATTATTGATATGAGGTACGTTTCTTACTTTTTCACATTATTTTTGCGAATAGAATTTAGTTTCATTTTTTTTACCAATACAAAATGGTTATGGGTGGGCGCACGAAGATGGTACCCATTTTCATTGCAATGGGGGTGCGCTAGCGGAAAAACGAAATGGCGCGTACGCACCTAAGGAAGCGCAGACGCGCCGCTAGGTTCAGTACCGAACCAAGGCGCGTGCGCATCTCTGGCGCGTGCGCGCAATATTGGCACGCACACGCCTCTATTAAAAAAAAAACTGTGCCCAATTTCCGCATTGTTCAATTGCCCGGTCGAGCCGACTTGCACCTCCGCGTACGCATGACTTGAAGCACCAAAGCTGTGCAAATCAACGTCAAAACCACCCCACAACACCCACTAACTCATCAACAGTGCGATTGATAGGTAAATATCAAGTTTTGTTTTCATTTTATTCATTCTTTGTATCAATTTTTTGATTTTTTTTGTTTATTTAATTGTAAATAATTCTCAAATTTTGAAAACAATGAACCAATTTTCTATTGCAGATTGTAAACTGAGACAATGAGTGAACAAGATGTTAACCCCGAGTCCAGTTGAACACAAGAAAACTGAAACCGTGGACCCAATGCCGAAGAAAACCGTGGACACAATCCAAATGCCGAACAAAACCAAAACCCACAACCTAATTTTGAACAAGATGACATTAACCACTATGTAAATGAAATGCGAGTGCACACTAACGAACTTAGAAACTCGGGTGAACCATCTCAATTGTCTCTAGCCACATCAATTGAGAACTCAATTGAATCCCTCATACATGCACACCAACAATTGACAGATATGACTCAATTTAGAGCTAGGATGCGGGAGTACTACTCCACGGGAATCTCCAAGGAAGCAATAAAAGATTTGAACATTTCGAAAGCCCAATTATATAGTATGTTCACCGAGCCGAAAACAGGCCAACCACCGAACATTACAAATCCACGTGTCTACATGGATTGGTGTCATTACCAATCGTGAAGGGACAATTGGATGCAGAGGTGGTTCATGCTGTACGATAAACCTCCCTGCAATAATAGGGAGGCTCCACAGTGCTTCCTTCGCCAACTGTGCACTGAGTTTTTCCTCGGTTTACATGTCAACTATTTTGACATAACCGAGTTCCAGGGTGTTGGGCGTGGCTCTGCCCAAGATCGACCTGCTGCCAGGAGGAACCCACTGAGAGGGCCACCACCTCCGAGGCGCGACCCCAACCCCTCTCCCCAGCCACCTCAGTTGCCCCATAAGCTTGATCAGATCGAGGTGGCAATGAGGAATGTTGCACGTGGTCTCCTTAGACACACCTCCTTTGTAGTAGCGACTATAGTGGAGAGGTCGGTTGACCTTGATAGAGATGCAGGTGCAGGGCCTTCACGACAGGGCTAGGATAGACCCACGATCGATGGTAGTTATGTTGGGAATTCCAGTTCGATGGGGACAATGCCACATCTTTATCCCCATTGCGGGCACACTTGCCCTGGCCCGATCGAGGGTTGTTATATGGATCAGGTCAGCAATTTTTTTAATGTGTTTTCAATCATCACTTTATAACTTGTAAATTATTTTGAAAGTATTTTTGTTTGACTTAAACTATTATTTCAATGTACAGTTATTCAGAGCTGATACACCGAGATGGGAGAACATAGAATCTCCCAACCTGGATGCAGCAATGGCAGCTGCAAATGAAATTGCGGCACCCCACACGGAGGTATTTTCAGTACCTGACACAATTTTGTTATTACTTATGTCATTTATATTACTCAAGTATTTATATTTATGGCATACACGTTGATAGTTCGTACAATGTTTTTGAATATCTTAAATTCCTAGATAATGACTTGTTTAACATGTTCATAACATGCATGCATTTTGTTGTCCACAAATGTTTCGTGACTACAGTGATCAGCCACCCCCGCTAGGGACTGGCACGTCACCATATACACAGGTACAATGTGTAGTTATAAGCATGCTTTTAATTTGAGTTGTTACGACTTACTATGGTTTAATTTATTGTTTGTTTACTAAATTGTGATATTACAAATGTATATGTAGGTTCCACTAGCAGCTATGTCTCCGCATTTTAGTACTATGTATCCACCCTCTCCCATGAGTCCCCCCCTTCGCTTTCATCTAGACCCATCCCTACGTCCACCCCCTCCCTTCCGTCCATCCACCCCTCTCCGACCATACTCCCCCCTCCATCCATCCTCCCCCACTCGACCAGCCCCCTACGTCCATACATCCCCCCAATTTATCCACGCCCCCATGTCTATCCATCCTCCCCCATTCGTCCACGCCCCCCCTTCCTTCCACCTTCCCCTCTTCGTCCGCAACCTCCCATTTGTCCATCCTCCTCCCTCCATGCAGGACTGCACTCCCATGCACCATCCCTCAACACCGTCCGTAGCCCTTTCTGTTCGATACCCTCTATTCTACAGCCGGCAGGGGTTCATAGTCCACATGGTCCTCCTCCACCCCATACCACCATGTCTTCTCCCACCATATCATACCCACTTCCTGCCACTATTTTGGCATCTACTCTTCCTATATCCTCATTAGTATCTCCAGTGGTTGCACCTGTAGTGGTTGCCACTACATATGCGCCCCCCCCCATCACTGCATCGGAGTTGGTTGTCCGGCCATCTGCTCCACCTGCTATCCCAGAAGGCCAGCCACGTCCATCGCTGGAGGTGTTCACGGTGAGAATTGCTGAGAATTGCTGAGAGGCTCTGCGGATCCAGGACACCTGCCCAACATTTCCCACTCATGTCAGAGGTGATTTATTTAAGATTCGAATTCTACATTTGTTTTATAAATCTGGTAAATGTTGCAAATGCTTGAAAATGACGGTATCTTATATCATTTGTTCCACAGCCCGGAGAGACGGTCTACTCCTAGACTGACCAAGACCCGAGGCACCGGTAGCTCGAAGAGTAGGAAGATTGACTTCGGATCTGCACCTGGGAGTGACGGTGGTGGTCACAATGCTTGGCACGCCATGTGTTATGTACATTAGCCATGATGTGGCACTTTTGTGCACCAGTTTTGATGTACTTTGTATCTATGGCACGAGTTGCCATGTATTTTGTATCTATGGCATGAGTTGTCGCATTTTGTGTAGGGCACGAGTTGCCATTGTACATACATTGGGAACCATGTTCCACTATTCGCCAGAAATTGTATATGTTTGGATGAGTTTTGTAGCCTCGATGTACATAGATTTTCAGTTATGTGATTTATATATCTTGTTGTCTAATGTGGTTGTCTCATGTTATGTGTATCATGATGTGATGTTGTGTAAATTTGGGTTTTACCTAGATCTTAGAAGAGAAGTTGGATATCGTAGTTCAGCTTGGTTTATCTTTCCACATGTAAAAGCTTCTAACAGTATCTATGTTAAGAGAACATTGTAAACATAGGCTAACTCAAACAAAATCATGTGTGAAAATTAATCAAAAAACAAACGGAATAAATGGATGGACAAATCACACCTCATGGCACATAAGATATATATTGGGAACTTGAGTACTAGGAAAAGAACACTTAAATATAGAAAATGTCCATTTTCGTCAAAAGGTTAAAATGAGATCCAACATGATTTTTAATAGCTCTACATAATGAGATCCAAAAAGGCCATACTCTACATAATGAAATGTCGTCACTAGTATTTATTTTGACCATTTTGTCCACTTAAGATCATGCAACAAATTAATAACCAAGTTATGGAATCATTTCTTAATCAATTGTCACAATACAAATAGGACAACTTGGAGCACGATGTATAGCTAGCTCATTAATTCTCACTCACAGATATAGCCACCTTTGATTTGATGACCATCACATCCACTACCATTTACAGTTAGGACTTCCTTAATTTATCATTATGTGATAGCAATCTAATTTTATGTATGCATATATGTGTATAGTGGTTTCGATTCAAATGTATGCAGATGAATATATATGTACAATGAAAATGATTTAATGTTTACATGTATTATAATTTAGGGCTAGATCTTAGGATACATAATAGGGTTTCTTTGTGATTGGAATACAAACTAGGGTTTATGCTACCAACTAGGGTTTTTAGGCTAGGCTCTCGTGTTTCTAGGCTAGGATCCAAGCTCCAGGGTCACCATAATAATGTTTAATTCCACTATCATGTCATCATTCTCACCAATACCATGCCCACTACTACAATCACCATCAAGCCTCTCAATCCTACTTTGAACATTTCCCATACTTCCAAGTTAAAATTGATAGGTCTTGTTGCTAAAATCTTTTCACTTATCTATTCACATAGACAAATCCACTCCTATAAAAGATTTGTTGTAGCTTGGTACGTGCAAGTTCACATGCAATAATACTTGAGTGATCATTTCACCCCATGATCTATTGAAGATTCATTGGAGTCATATGAACCTCATTGTCATCACCCCAACCATGGTCAAGACGCCAAGATCCATCCTCAGTAGACAAAACCTCATGTTGGCACCCATACCACACTCAAAGATATAAATTTCTTTGAAAGGGCATGTTTGGGGCTTGAGGGAATCTTGATTTTTTTATAATCACACATGAGAGGTTCTTAGAGTCAAATACATTGGATATAAATAAATTCCCCAATGCCTTCATCATCTTCATCATCATCTTCATCACCATCGCCATCATCATCAACGCCTTCATCATCATCACCATCTTCATCATCATCACCATCACCATGACCATCAACCTCACCACCATCACCATCATCATCAACTTCACCATCTTAATCATCATCACCATCTTCGTCACCATCACCATCTCCATCTTTTACATGCGAGACGGAACCATCACCATCTTCATCATCACCATCACCATCACCATCAACCTCACCACCATCACCATCATCATCAACGTCACCATCTTCATCATCATCACCATTTTCATCACCATCACCATCTCCATCTTTTGGATGCAAGACGGAACCATCACCATCTTCATCATCACCATCACCATCACCATCACCATCATCATCAACATCACCATCTTCATCATCATCACCATCTTCATCACCATCACCATCTCCATCCTTTGGATGCGAGACGGAACCATCACCATCTTCATCATCACCATCACCATCACCATCTTCATCATCACCATCACCATCACCATCAACCTCACCACCATCACCATCATCATCAATGTCACCATCTTCATCATCATCATTGACCTCATCATCATCACCATCTCCATCTTTTGGATGCGAGACGGAACCATCACCATCTTCATCATCACCATCACCATCACCATCAACCTCACCACCATCACCATCATCACCACCATCACCATCTTCATTATCATCACCATCTTCGTCATCATCACCATCTCCATCTTCTCCATCCTCACCATCACCATCACCGTCACCATCAACGTATTCATCATCACCACCATCTCCATCATCATCATTGACTCTAACTCTAACCCTAATTCAATTTCCTTCTATAACCCTAGCCCTAACGCTCACCCAAACCCTATCACTAAGCCATCTTCTCTATCCTCACCATCACCATCACCGTCACCATCAACGTCTTCATAATCACCACCATCTCCATCATCATCATTGACTCTAACTCTAACCCTAATTCAATTTCCTTCTATAACCCTATCCCTAACCCTCAAAATATGTGGCATATGATTTGCCACCACCATACAAATATGATAAATACTACTGTAGATGAACGCAGGGACACTAAGTGAATGAAGTTGGATGCTTCACTCAATAAAATGAACAGAGGGTCACATCTCCCTACTGCTAGCAAGGGGTACATCTCTCAAGTACCAGAATTCGCTCAAGAAAAATCTCAATAAGATTCAAACAAAATACTATCCAACCTCATGAAGTGCACTTGTTTCTATTTATATAGCTTCAGAGAAACCCCAAAACCACTTGCAAATACCATGGGACCTAAAAACCATGTAGAAAAACCATGGGGAGTAACATAACCCTTGATTTATTCCACATTGGCCACATTCAATGTACCATTTGACCACTTCCTCATGTAATTCACCCTACAAAAACCCCTTGGACCTTCTCTAACCAACATTGATCATTTCCACAACCCAAGGTGTCATCCTAACCACTTTTGATCATTTCTCTTCCTTCAAATTTGAATTTGGTCCAACCTTCATTATTCCTTCATTAATGATATCCACTAGCTTCCCCTATTATAAGGAAACACTCTTTTACATGGGAGAACACTTCTATTTGCCCCCAAAACGTCCCTTATACTTGGTAAAACATTAATGCACCTCCCTTAATCATCATTTGGTCCCATTCACACGTTGGACCAACTTTTACATCAATTTAAATAATTTTCCTTAGGAAATTTTACCCCATTTTAATACAAAGGAAAACTTAAGATATATCTAAATTCCCAAATAAATTTACTTATATCCATTTGAACTTTGGATTGGGACTTTACTCTTCATGTGACCCACCTTGTCCATTTGGATCTAATTTTGCATTATTACTAACTGGGACGTCATGCTTTAGAAATTATTTGACCCTTAGCACCAATTTGACAAACTATCATGAACATGGCCAAGTGGTTCTAAAAGGCCATTGTGATCCAATGCAAAATTTGGGGACATGAAAATTCCTCCCCTCCTAATTTTCTTGTCCTCAAGAAACCATAAAAAAAATGAGGGAGTACCATCACATCACTAATTGCCTCCAACCTTAGTGATGAATGAAGTCATCACTATGTGGACCACACATGAACTCCATAAGATCTGACATATGGGAAATCACAAGTGAACATTGAAGTGTGCATCAACTGTATCTCTGAAATTTACCCAACTACACCTTGAGAATCATCCTCTCAAAGCATCGCCCCATCTGTTCCACCATTGTACCATGCATCCCCTCTTGAATCTTTTTGTTGCTCATCTTGTGTTGCCCTTCAATGCAAGTAGGCTCATGTGATACAACCTCTTCCTCGATCATGTGATCAACCTCATGAAGTACAAGTGGTGAGGATGAGATTGGTCTTACTTCTTCTTCCACTGCTACAAGGTCTTCAAGAACATGAGAATGTAAGCTTGCAGTAGGATCTCCAATGTAGTTATCCATGTCACCAACATAGAAAGAATGACATCCATCAGTAGATGTCTCACATGAACTTGAGAAATATTCAATGATTTATCTTTGATCCATGTCTAGATGATCCTTAGCAGACCCTCACCCAAACCCTAGCACTAAGCCATCTTCTCCATCCTCACCATCACCCACCATCACCATCAACATCTTCATCATCACCACCATCTCCATCATCATCATTGACTCTACCTCTAACCCTGATTCAATTTCCTTCTATAACCCTAGCCCTAACCCTCACCTAAACCTTAGCACTAATCCATCTTCTCCATCCTCACCATCACCATCACCGTCACCATCAACGTCTTCATCATCACCACCATCTCCATCATCATCATTGACTCTACCTCTAACCCTAATTCAATTTCCTTTTATAACACTATCCCTAACCCTCACCCAAACCCTAGCACTAAGCCATGTTCTCCATCCTCACCATCACCATCAGTGTCACCATCAATGTCTTCATCATCACCACCATCTCCATCATCATCATTGACTCTACCTCTAACCCTAATTCAATTTCCTTCTATAAACCTAGCCCTAACCCTCACCCAAACCCTAGCACTAAGCCATATTCTCCATCCTCACCATCACCATCAACGTCTTCATCATCACCACCATCTCCATCATCATCATTGACCCCCGTGTGCAAAAATTGCACACTCCCTATTGAGCAAAACCCTAGTTTCCAAGATGGATGTACAAGACGAGGGCGGGGGCATCGGGCCAGAGGGGAGGGGCACCCCTAGCACTACTCCGGCGTGCTAAATCCAATGGAGTCGACGGTTCATCGATCCGAGCCACAGACTTCATTCTATGGCTCATCTCGTCTCGCTGCTAGAAGGGCTTCAAGGACCCCTAGCCCTATTAACCTAATCTAGCCCTAGAATCTGTGACCCACCACACGTACCCTCAATATGGGGTATTTGGACTCCAAGTGGGATAGGATCACTATTAGAAGGGATTGTTACCCAATCTATTAAGGGCCCAAGTCACATTGAGTCATTTCCAGTCTTATATATCCTATATGCCGCCAATCAAATGCCAAAAAATCCGGCTCGAAGAACACTTGTTATCTTACACACTCTAATTAACCTCTAGGCAAAGCAACGACCATTGCTCTGCAACCTGTGAAGGATGTGCAAGAAAAAAACTAATTGCTACTAATCAGAGGAGGGTAGTTGTCACTGGATTTGGAGTAGTCACTTCCTTTGGTCATGATCCAGGTACTTTAGAGGGAAATCTTCTTCAGGGACAGAGTGGTATCGGTGATATTGAGAGCTTTGATTGCTCTGATTTTGCAAGTGTAATTGGCATCAATGCAATTCATTTGATTCCTCTCATTTACACCTCTTTTGAATTTTTCTACTTGACTTGTAAATGTGGAATAGTCCACCAAGTCAAAGGGTTTTTTCTCATCATGATCTCACCAAGAGCCACATACACAAAACCCCCCCCATCTATTAGAGTTATTCTTCACAGGTGCAAAAATTGCACACTCCCTCATTGAGCAAAACCCTAGTTTCCAAGATGGATGTACAAGATGAGGGTAGGGCCACCGGGACAGAGGGGAGGGGCACCCCTAGCACTATCCCGGTGTGTTGGATCCAACGGAGTCGACGGTTCGTCGATCCAAGCCATGGTCTCCATTCTATTGCTCGTCCCGTCTCGCATCCAAAAGGCCTTCAAGGACACCTGCTGGATACCTGCCGCGGTCGTAGAACTCCAACCGTGCAACAAAACCAGGTTCCGGGGAGTCTTGCAGGTGTGTCTAGGAAGGTTCCGACCGAGAACGCTAGCCACAAGTGCCCGGTGGGTGATTTTCCAGAGTTGGCCCCCGTGTGCAAAAATTGCACACTCCCTCATTGAGCAAAACCCTAGTTTCCAAGATGGACGTACAAGACGAGGGCGGGGCCACCAGGACGGAGGGGAGGGGAACCCCTAGCACTATCCCGGCGTGCTGGATCCAACGGAGTTGACGGTTCATTGATCCGATCCACGGTCTCCATTCTATGGCTCGTCTTGTCTCTCATCCAAAAGGCCTTCAGGGACACCTACTGGGGTCATAGAACTCCAACCACGCAACAAAACTAGGTTCTGAGGAGTCCTGCAGGTGTGTCTAGGCAAGTTCTGGCCGGGAACACTAGCCACAAGTGCCTGGTGGGTGATTTTCCAGAATTGACCCCAATGTGAAGACCATGCCAAATTCGCTAAAGGGGGCCATTTCTCGACCGGAGGCCCCATAGTGTGCGTGACCACTGTGGACAGGTCTGCAATGGCTAGGTGGAACTGTGGGAGGTGACGGAATCCAAGTCCTCTTGCCGGTTTGGGTTGCGTGGCCCCGGGTCAAATCCTCGAAGTGTCCCTGAATGACCTCGGGGTGCAGACTAGAATTCCTGTAGCACCCAAACCGTGGTTGAGTTCGCAAATCCGTTGATTCCGGTGGGTTCGAGACGGTGAATTTCAGCTAGGGAATCCCCCACAACATCCCCTGAAGACCCAGAAGCGGTGCCAACGGGCCATCTCTGGAGCTAGGGTTTTGCTCAGTGAAGGCCACACCAAATTCGCTAAAGGGGGCCATTTCTCGACCGGAGGCCCCTTGGCATGCATGGCCACCGTGGATAGGTCCGCAATGGCCAGGTGGACCTGTGGGAGGTGACGAAATCCAGGTCCTCTCGCCGGTTTGGGTTGCGTGGCCTCGGGTGAAATCCTCCAAGTGTCCCTAAACGGCCTCGGTCTACCCAACTAGAATGCCTATAGCACCCAAACCGTGGCTGAGTTCGCAAATCCATCGATTCCGGTGGGTCCGGGATGACGGATTTTAGCTAGGGGACCCCCCACAACATCCCCCGAAGACCCATAAGTGGTGCCAACGGGCCATCTCCGGAGCTAGGATTTTGCTCAGTGAAGGCCATGCCAAATTCGCTAAAGGGGGCCATTTCTCGACCGGAGGCCCCTTGACGTGAATGGCCACCATCGATAGGTCTGCAATGGCTAGGTGGACCTGTGGGAGGTGACGAAATCCAAGTCCTCTCGCGGGTTTGGGTTGCGTGGCCCCGGGTCAAATCCTCCAAGTGTCCCTGAATGACCCGAGGGTGCCCGACTAGAATGCCTGTATCACCCAAACTGTGGCTCAGTTCGCGAATCCATCAATTCCAGTGGGTCCAGGACAGCAAGTTTCAGCTAGGGGACCCCCCACAGCATCCCCTAAAGACCCAGAAGTGGTGCCAACGGGTCATCTCCGGAGCTAGGGTTTTGCTCAGTGAAGGCCATGCCAAATTCACTAAAGGGGGCCATTTCTCGACTGGAGGCCCCCAGGCATGCGTGGCCACCGTGCATAGGTCCACAATGGCTAGGTGGACCTGTGGGAGGCGATAGAATCCAAGTCCTCCCGCCGCTTTGGGTTCCTGTGGCCCTGGAGCAAATCCCCATCATTGAGCAAAACCCTAGCTCTGGAGATGGCCCATTGGCACCGCTTCTGGGTCTTTGGGGGATGTTGTGGGGAGTCCCCTAGCTGAAACCCGCCATTCCGGACCCACCAGAATCGACGGATTCACGAACTGAGAAACGGTTCGGGTGCTACGGGTATTCTAGTCGGGCACCCCGGGGCCGTTCACGGACACTTAGAGGATTTGACCCGAGGCCACGCAACCCAAACCGGCAAGAGGACTTGGATTCCATCACCTTCCACAAGTCCACCTGGCCATTGGGGACCTATCCATGGTGGCCACACATGCTCAGGGGCCTCCGGTCGAGAAATGGCCCCCTTTAGTGCATTTGGCATGGCCTTCATTGAGCAAAACCATAGCTCCAGAGATGGCCCGTTGGCACCGCTTCTGGGTCTTCAGGGGATGCTGTGGGGGGTCCCCTAGCTGAAACCCACCATCCCAGACCCATCGAAATTGATGGATTCACGAACTGAGCCACGGTTTGGGTGCTACAGGCATTCTAGTCGGGCACCCCAGAGCCGTTCAGGGACACTTGGAGGATTTGACCCAGGGCCACGCAACCCAAACCGACGAGAGGACTTGGATTCCGTCGCCTCCCACAGGTCCACCTGGCCATTGCAGACTTGTCCATGGTGGCCACACACACCAGGGGGCCTCCGGTCGAGAAATGGCCCCCTTTAGTGAATTTGGCATGGCCTTCACACTAGCGTCAACTCTAGAAAATCACCCACCGGGAACTTGTGGCTAGCATTCCCAGCCGGAACTTACCTAGACACACCTGTAGGACTCCCTGGAACCCGGTTTTGTTGCGCGGTTGGAGTTCTACAACCCCAGTAGGTGTCCAGTAGGTCTTTTGGATGTGAGACGGGACGAGCCATAGAATGGGGATTGTGGCTCGGATCGACGAACCGTCGACTCAATTGGATCTAGAATGTCGGAATAGTGTGAGGGGTGCCCCTCCCCTCTACCCCAGTGGCCCTGCCCTTGTCTTGTACATCGATCTTGAAAACTAGGGTTTTTCTCAGTGAGGGAGTGTGCAATTTTTGCACACGGGGGTCAACTCTGGAAAATCACCCACCAGGAACTTGTGGCTAGCGTTCCTGGGTAGAACTTGCCTAGACACACCTGCAGGACTCCCTGAAACCTGATTTTGTTGCATGGTTGGTGTTCTACGACCCCAGCAGGTATCCAGCACGTGTCCCTAAAGGCCTTTTGGATGCGAGACAAGACGAGCCATAGAATGGAGACTGTGGCTCGAATCAACAAACCGTTGACTCTGTTGGATCTAGCATGCCTGGATAGTGCTAAGGGTGCCCCTCCCCTCCGGCCTGGTGGCCCCGCCCTTGTCTTGTATGTCCATCTTGGAAGCTAGGGTTTTACTGAGTGAGGGAGTGTGCAATTTTTGCACACGGGGTCAACTCTGGAAAATCACCCACCAAGCACTTGTGGCTAGCGTTCCCAGCTGGAACCTACCTAGACACACCTGCAAGACTCCCTGAAACCTAGTTTTGTTGCACGGTTGGAGTTCTACAACCCCAGAAGGTATCCAGTAAGTGTCCCTGAATGCCTTTTGGAAGCGAGACGGGATGAGCCATAGAATGGAGACTGTGGCTCGGATCGACAAATTGTCGACTCCGTTGGATCCAGCAAGTCGGGATAGTGCAAGGGGTGCCCTTCCCCTTCGGCCCGGTGGCCCCGCCCTCATCTTGTACATCCATCTTGGAAACTAGGGTTTTGCTCAGTGAGGGAGTGTGCAATTTTTGCACCTATGAAGAATAACTGTAATAGATGGGGGGGTTTTTGTGTATGTGGCTCTTGGTGAGATCATGATGAGAAAAAACCCTTTGACTTGGTGGACTATTCCACATTTACAAGTCAAGTAGAAAAATTCAAAAGAGGTGTAAATGAGAGGAAGCAAATGAATCGCATTGATGCCAATTACACTTGCAAAATCAGAGCAATCAAAGCTCTCAATATCACCGATAGCACTCTGTCCCTGAAGAAGATTTCCCTATAAAGTACCTAGATCATGACCAAAGGAAGTGACTACTCCCAATCCAGTGACAACTACCCTCCTCTGATTAGTAGCACTTAGTTTTTTTCTTGCGCAGCCTTCACAAGTTGCAGAACAATGGCCGTTGCTTTGCCTAGAGGTTAATTAGAGTATGTAAGATAACAAGTGTTCTCCCAGCCAGATTTTTTGGCATTTGATTGGCGTCATATAGGCTATATAAGACTGCAAATGACTCAATGTGACTTGGGCCCTTATAGATTGGGTAACAAACCCTTCTAATAGTGATCCTATTCCACTTGGAGTCCAAATACCCCCTATTGAGGGTACGTGTGGTGGGTCACGGATTCTAGGGCTAAATTAGGTTAATAGGGCTAGGGGTCCCTGAAGGCCTTCTGGCAGCGAGATGGGACGAGACATAGAATGAAGACCGTGGCTCGGATCAACGAACCGTAGAATCCGTTGGATTCAGCACGTCGGAATAGTTCTAGGGGTGCCCCTCCCCTCCGGCCCGGTGGCCCCACCCTCGTCTTGTACGTCCATGTTGGAAACTAGGGTTTTGCTCAGTAGGGAGTGTGCAATTTTTGCACCTGTGAAGAATAACTGTAATAGATGGGGGGGATTTTGTGTATGTTGCTCTTGGTGATATCATGATGAGAAAAAAACCCTTTGACTTGGTGGACTATTCCACATTTACAAGTCAAGTAGAAAAATTCAAAAGAGGTGTAAATGAGACGAAGAAAATGAATCGCATTGATGCCAATTACACCTGCAAAATCAGAGCAATCAAAGCTCTCAATATCACCGATAGCACTCTGTCCGTGAAGAATATTTCCCTATAAAGTACCTGGACCATGACCAAAGGAAGTGACTACTCCCAATCCAGTGACAACTACCCTCCTCTGATTAGTAGCACCTAGTTTTTTTCTTGCTCAGCCTTGATAGGTTGTAGAGCAATGGCCGTTGCTTTGACTAGAGGTTAATTAGAGTGTGTAAGATAACAAGTGTTCTCCTAGCTGGATTTTTTGGCATTTGATTAGCGGCATATAGGTTATATAAGACTGGAAATGACTCAATGTGACTTGGGCCCTTAATAGATTGGGTAACAAACCCTTCTAATGGTTATCCTATCCCACTTGGAGTCCAAATACCCCCTATTGAGGGTACGTGTGGTGGGTCATGGATTCTAGGGCTAAGTTATGTTAATAGGGATAGGGGTCCCTGAAGGCCTTCTGGCAGCGAGACGAGATGAGCCATTGAATGAAGATCGTGGCTCAGATCGATGAACCGACAACTCCGTTGGATTCATTACGCCAGAATAGTGCTAGTGGTGGCCCTCCCCTCCAGCCCAGTGGCCCCGCCCTCATCTTGTACGTCCATCTTGGAAACTAGGGTTTTGCTCAGGAGGGAGTGTGCAATTTTTGCACCTATGAAGAATAACTGTAATAGATGGGGGGGTTTTTGTGTATGTGGCTCTTGGTGAGATCATGATGAGAAAAAACCCTTTGACTTGTTGGACTATTCCACATTTACAAGTCAAGTAGAAAAATTCAAAAGAGGTGTAAATGAGAGGAAGCAAATGAATCGCATTGATGCCAATTACATTTGCAAAATCAGAGCAATCAAAGCTCTCAATATCACCGATACCACTCTGCCCTTGAAGAAGATTTCCCTATAAAGTACCTGGATCATGACCAAAGGAAGTGACTACTCCCAATCCAGTGACAACTACCCTCCTCTGATTAGTAGCACTTAGTTTTTTTCTTGCACAGCCTTCACAGGTTGCAGAGCAATGGCTGTTGCTTTTCCTAGAGATTAATTAGAGTGTGTAAGATAACAAGTGTTTTCCTAGCTGGATTTTTTGGCATTTAATTGGCGGCATATAGGATTTATAAGACTGGAAATGACTCAATTTGACTTGGGCCCTTAATAGATTGGGTAACAAACCCTTCTAATAGTGATCCTATCCCACTTGGAGTCCAAATACCCCCTATTGAGGGTACGTGTGGTGGGTCACGGATTCTAGGGCTAGATTAGGTTAATAGGGCTAGGGGTCCCTGAAGGCCTTCTGGCAGCAATATGGGACAAGCCATAGAATGAAGACCATGGCTCGGATCATTGAACCGTTGACTCCATTGGATTCAACACGCTGGAATAGTGCTAGTGGTGCCCCTCCCCTCCAGCCCAGTGGCCCTGCCCTTGTCTTGTATGTCCATCTTGGAAACTAGGGTTTTTCTCAGTAGAGAGTGTGCAATTTTTGCACCTATGAAGAATAACTGTAATAGATGGGGGGGGCTTTTGTGTATGTGGCTCTTGGTGAGATCATGATGAGAAAAAAACCTTTGACTTGGTGGACTATTCCACATTTACAAGTCAAGTAGAAAAATTCAAATGAGGCGTAAATGAGAGGAAGCAAATGAATCGCATTGATGCCAATTACATTTGCAAAATCAGAGCAATCAAAGCTCTCAATATCACCGATACCACTCTGCCCCTGAAGAAGATTTCCCTATAAAGTACCTAGATCATGACCAAAGGAAGTGACTACTCCCAATCCAGTGACAACTACCCTTCTCTGATTAGTAGCACTTAGTTTTTTTCTTGCGTAGCCTTCACATGTTGCAGAGAAATGGTCGTGTCTTTGCCTAGAGATTAATTAGAGTGTGTAAGATAACAAGTGTTCTCCTAGCCGAATTTTTTGGCATTTGATTGGCAGAATATAGGCTATAGAAGACTGTAAATGACTCAATGTGACTTGGGTCATTAATAGATTGGGTAACAAACCCTTCTAATACTGAACCTATCCCACTTGGAGTCCAAATACCCCTTATTGAGGGTACGTGTGGTGGGTCACGCATTCTAGGGATAGTTTAGGTTAATACGGCTACATTAGGTTTCTAGGATTCTAGATTAGTTTCTGAGGGCTAGATTAGTGTTTCTAGGGTTAGTTTAGCTTTCTAGGATTTCTAGGGCTAGATTATGTTTCTAGGATTCTAGATTAGTTTCAGAGGGTTAGATTAGTGTTTCTAGGGTTAGTTTAGCTTTCTAGGATTTCTAGGGCTAGATTATGTTTCTAGTATTCTAGATTAGTTTTTGAGGGTTAGATTAGTGTTTCTAGGGTTAGTTTAGCTTTCTAGCATTTCTAGGGTTAGATTATGTTTGTAGGGTTATATTAGTGCTTCTATGGTTAATCATACATGAATAAACAATCACATTTCTATAAATCATAACTTAATCATAACTCAGACATCAAATAAACGATATAAGATAACGATATCAAATAAACCATCTAACATGAATAACATTAACCGTGCATGAATAAACAATCACATGGCTATACTATGTACCTCAGTCAATTAGGCCTTCTAGATCCTCTCAGTTTTTTATTGTCTCGAACAACCTCTCATGCTCTGCATGAGTTAGTAAGTAGTGTACCTTGTTTGATGACTTCATTGACATTGTATGTAGTTGGATGTTTGTACCCACGATCAAGTGCGTAAAGTGATACACCCGCGACCTTGGTCTATAATTTGTGTATGTGTAACCATTGCTCTTTGGTCCCTTTCCATCCACTGTAAGATATTCCCACTGAACAACTATCAATCCAGTTGAAAAGGTAATGCCTTCACTATCCGTTAATGATGTGAGGAGGGTTTGCTTCCCCTGGATGCATCGTGCCAACCAATAATTCGTTCCAATTGTACTGTCTGTCTGGGCGACAACTGCGTAGATGTGTCCTGCAAAAATGCATTTTAAGGTCATATTCCAACAAGCAGTGGTTTGATAACTTGGATAGTTACAAAAACAAGGAGGGAACCGGGATATGCATGCAGAAATGTTTACCTGGTTGTACAAGATCAGATATATGATCATATTCATTCGAAATAGAGGATTGGCCTTCCTCTAACTGGATTGTTTCAGCAACTACACGTGGGTCCACTGCAAGTGATACATGATCCCATTCATCAACCCAATCCATTGATTCGCACTCATCCCACTCACAACTACTACAAGACCCACAAAAGCAAGAAAGTTTTCACGTCCATATTTCAAATAAAGTATTGTTTGAGCTTTGAACCGAATGAAATCCACGAGTGCCTTGCACAATACTACAACTATAAGAATGCGATCGATCTATATCAACTACATTCTAGAAATTTCTGACAACATGTCCTCTACCTGTTGGTATGTGTTCCTCCGTGGTTCGATCTGACATTTTTTCTTTGCACCATCGAACTGTGGATATGGAATTCTGAATATGAGGGCCTCCCATGCACCTCATCTCCTCCCTTCGTAGGGCAGTTTTGAGACATGCTCCAGCCCTGTCGTGCTCTCCCTTTCCATGCCCGGTCTCAAAATAGTTCCATACATGCATAACATCATAATTCGTGTGCAACATACTCAACCACTAGAAAACACGTGCATTTTTGAATTGGCCTGCACAACCATCTGACCGTATCCAATGTTGATCCATATGTATCCCTCTCTCCTTCAGCTGATCATAGAAAATTTTGAAGCAATGCTGCACATAATGCAGGTCGTGGCACCTATCATCACTGATGTAGAAGTTGGTCTCTTTCAATATTATCCTCATGTCGTTGATGCTCTTTGGCGTGTGCCTATACGTGATATGGACCATTATGCTAACTTGGTTTGAATGGTAGTATTGACTTTGAATCTCATTCTATGGTTGTAGGGTATAGTTTTCCGCAAAGTCCACAACCGAAAATATTGTGCCCTTGGGAAAGGTGTCCCTGCACTGTCTGTACTATTCATCCTGCCGTCGTTCTACATGGATGTGCTATACATAATGCTCGGTCTTTTGGTAGAATTCCTTCATGAAATCACAAATTTGTACCTGGTGCCACAAAACCAAGGGCATTAATACAACGTGACATTTTCAATCTGAATATATATGTACAAATTCAACATGTACAGTATGAAAGCATGCAAACTTAGATTACCTGTGACTTCACCAATGCAATTTTTTTGCTTTCCTTCGAATTGTCTACTTGATATGCTATGTACTAGAAGTTCTGCATTTCTACTCACATCCTCCCAAATTCGTGCTCCGCGGTTGCGTGGATGTAGTGGCTCAATAATGCAAATCCACTGCAATTGGAACACGTCCCATATAAACATGATCTTTTGTAATATTTTTGTCCTTCAGGCATTCGACACATTATGCTATGTATAAATTCTCTGGATGCATTCGGTGGTTGTAACGAAGGACAATCTTGCACAATGTTAGTATGCAAACCACAAAATATATGTCTATATGTATCATAATAGTACTCAAATTCCACATGGTATCTACAACAACATGTACTGCGATCAATGCAAATTCTAACATACCAGGGTTTGCATTTTTCGAAGGACCTTTGGCCCAAGTTCAATTGTGTGCGCTCATTCTTGAACCTCTCATAGAGTTCTGTTTGTGTGGTGTCAAGGAAGTGCTTGACATGGGGTTCACCCCTCCTAACACCTTTTCTCAACTTTAAAACATCTCTTTGATTCGATGACGGTCTAGTGTTATCATGCCAAAACTTTTGCACCAGTTCTTTAACAGCATCAATGAGCTTCATGTCTGAACGAGGTATCCTACCAACAAAGGCCCAACAATCTCTTTGGCATGGGGTCTCAAGTTTTTCTCTAATGGCAGAATACTTTTGAAGAGTCTTTCTATCTACTTTAAAGATTTTACATGTGTGTGATAGTAGGCGACGTTGCCTTGTGGATTTGTCTACAATCGATTTCGACAGTACACGACGGGCCGCATTAAAATATTTTGTGCGAGAAGTTTTTCCAATCAAAATAAATGCAGATTGTAGATTTCTAACAACATGATTGTTGGCCTCTAAACTTCTAACTACCTTTATGCACAAAATTCTCCTAACATCATCTAGACAATGTGATTTTAACAAAGCAAGAAACAATTGACATTTTGTTGCATCGATTTTGGATTCAAAAAAATCTTTGATTATCTTGTTACAATGGAAATCAATAGTGCGTTTTGGCATTTTACCTTCAAGTCCTAAAAATGAACTTTCATCCACATGAATATATCTGGGAGTTCTTCGTCGTCCGGTTGATAATTGAGGCAAGGGAGTCGGCAAGGAAGTACATGTCTTGTCAACAGTTTGTTGTGGCCCTTCGTTCAGTAATTGGTCCTTCAATGGAGTGTGTTCGCTAGGTGGGTGCTCTTCTTGGGGTGGTTGCTAGTTAATAACTTGTTCAACATCCATCCCTTCATACTCGACATCAGGAAAGATTTGATTGACTTCAACCACTTCATCATTGCTTGTTGATGGATCTAAGGCACTAACATTTTGATTTTTACAGTTTTGCATGTACAACCTGGCCTTTTCTCTTATCTCATGGGCCTTTTAAGGGGGCAGCGGCCTCCTTCTAGAATTTCTTTGATTATTAAGTTTGTTGCCCATATTCAATGTGCTTTTGGAAAAATGAAAATATGACCCCTACAAGAATGAACAACAAACAAGATATTAAAACTCGATGTGCATGATTATTAAAGGTCAATGTAGCAATTGATTATGTACAACAACATCTAGTGATAATGTTTTCATATAATCTTAAAAGCTATTGGGAATTACCTACATATAAAGTTACAACATCACATCTAGGAACTCAGTAGGATGGTATTGGATGGTGGTATGGGATGTTAGTAGTCCAGCAAATTCCCTACAAGGGAGAAGCTCATATTGACTTCATTTTCATGGTATGGATGAGGGAAAATAGCCTCAAAAGACTAAGAGTTTTCAATTGTTTAGGTGTTTGTGTGAGTTGTTGTAGTGAAACCATGAGGAATTCAACATATGTTTGTCTACTAGATGGAGGAATGTGATTATGAAATGTTATTTGTGGTGATGCAAGTAATTTTTTTTTATTATCTTCATGAAAGGTTGAAAGCATTGCTTGGTGCATGTTGTAGTTTTTTTTTGGTAGGATGTTTTTATTGTCTATGTTGAAGATTAAGAAGACTAGAATAGATCTATCATGCAATTCATGAGGAAAAACCAAAATAGATGCCATTCAAACAAGTGAATGAAGACTAAATTACATTTAACAAGATCAAATTTTCACCATATCTCAAGGATTATGATTGCTATTTGCTTCAAATGTCAAATGCTCTTTTGATGTGTCCACTATATGTAAGAAGACTTCATGTGTATCCAAGTAGCATGAGAATTCAATCCAAGGTGCCAAATAGAGTCCAACTATTGTGTATTCACTCAATTGATCCAAATAGAGCCCAATAGGTGTGTATTCAATACAAAGAGCCAAATAGAGCCCCAAATATTGTGTATTTTATCCAAATGGTGTATGAATTCAATCTACCATGAAAATGCTTGTTGGACTGTGCGTGAAACTAGCGAACAGAACATGATGAATGAGAAAAAAATGCGGGAGAAAGAACGCGAGTGATTTTCTAAATTTTATGTTCAACAGGGACGCGCACGCGCCTCTAGCGTGTGCGCGTCCTTGCTGAACATTGCAATGGTTGGTGGGTAACGTTCATTGTATTTATTGCCCAATAGATAGAAATGTGTCAGGTTATTTCTAGAGCCCGTCCCCATAAAGAGCCCCTCCCCCACAAAGGCCTTTAGGACCTCTTCTAACCAGTGATCAAATTTGAAGGGCAGGTCTTAATTTCAATTGGAAGGGAATTTGTTCTTGGAGTGCTTCAAAGATGAAGGGCAATATAAATAATTGTACTTCAATTGACAAGTATAAACTAACTAAACCCTTCTCCCAAAAACGTAAAAAACAAATATTGGCCATCTAAATTTTTACAATCTTAGTTAGTTAATATCTAAATGAAAAAATGGTATCTTTTCAATAAAACCTAATTTGAACACATTAATTTGACATATATGTAACATTAATTTTACATCTCATTAAAATAACAACAATTCAGTTGTATTTTCCATGTTGGAGCACACTTCATTATACATAAAAACTACTAAAACTATGAAATAACCATATTGGGGCATCCACGTGATCTTAGGCATAGTGTAGGACGTTGTAACTAGATATAGTCTTAAAATAAAACTAGAACCATGAGAAAATTACTTATTGTTAACTATGTACAAAAGGAGACCACTAAGAAAAATGAGGCTATAATAAACCTACAACCAAAAAATACATATAAAACCAACCAAAAACTTAATTCAAACCAAAGAGAGGGTAGCCATTCAATCCTGAGAGATGTAAGAATGATAGACATTGGGCGCCTAAGAAAAAATAATACATAGCTTAGAAAGCATTAAACAAATTCTTCCATACCAATTAAGTTAGCAACGCTAGCATCACAGGGGCTAGGGAATGAAATTTTGTTGTTCAACACTTGTTGTGACAACATACAAGTATGGAATGGAGGGGAAATGGAATCAAGCCTAAGTCAACTGGAGCCTTGCAATTTACTGCATGTTTGAGTCTCGATAATATGCCTTTTAAATTGAACCAGAACACCAAAGGAAGTTTGTTAATGGCTCAATTTGAGAAAATTCTAGATGTGAATAATTAAGAGCTCGAAGCTCTAAAATTTCCTTTGTTTTGTAACAATCCACGATTCGATGAATTCGTAGTCACTGGCATGTAATTTAAGTTATTTTATTAAAAGAATTAATGTATCTACCTCTATGTTGAAATCATTTTCAATGTTGATGTGGGCCAATACACTCCTTATTGTCATACCAAAAGGGACGAGAATGAAGAAGAATACGTAAAATTATGGACTTGACCTTCAAAGAGTGCCTTATAATCACATTGGTAAGGAGTGATAAGAAGATCACAACAATCCAACTCGTCAAATCTTAGTTGATGGTGTCAGTGCCTTGTAGTCTTCAATGTTCACTCATCATCTTGCACAATTGAGGAGTGAGTGCATGATGTGAATGAGTGAGTGATTATAATTTATGATATTTCTAATATTTTGAATAATGAGTCAATTTTTATAGCATAAGAATTTCAACATAGAAATTATTTAATGTGAAATTTATATGGATGGGTAATTTCAAATGTTACCCTTCTTTTGAAATGTTGATATAAATTATTTCCTTCTTGATTGGAAGGGAAAAATTCATATTTTAATTTTTTTTTGAAGGGCAATTTTAACTTTACACTTCTAGGAAGGGCTAGAACCCTTTGGAAGGGCTCAGAAAGGTTCAAATTTGAATGTTGCTTCTAACCCATAATCCCTAAGTGCATTTAAGTGATTCTAGATGTTTGGGGGTTTAAGGGAATATTTACAAATTTGTGTATTTTGATTTCAAAACATTAATTTAATTTTCAGTTAGAAACATATGTATTACATAAAGAATAATTAAATACATAGTAGATATATATT